>JAVSBS010010228.1:0-25246 GCA_033124195.1 Coracias cyanogaster | reverse complement strand
ACATTACTGGTGCTGTTGGATGGAACCTCTTTAATCGCTATAAAATCAGAAGATTTTAGTGATATTTAGAAAGTTTTGTTGGGGATAAACCACACTATTCCCCAGCTAAGGGCTTCCCTGGGGTGAAATGTTCCTTAGAGAAGATTTAGTGCATTAGCCATTAGTTTGCTTTGGAACATACTTTCCTGTCCCCTACAGCTGTAGTTTTTGTGCTGACTTCTTCTCTCAACCTGACCCTAAGCCTAATCCTAGGGTGTCCTTTGAACAGAGCACCCCAAACTTTCTCCCAATTTTGCCATGTCCAAGGGAAGATAGTTTTACATCCCTCTCTGTCTTCTTCTAGCCCTGCTCCAACTGTGGTCTTGCTCTCAGACCTAATCCTGACCCTAGCAATAAGCTAAACCATAGGCTGGAGACCTTACTCAATCCAAGGACTAATTATTTCTTAGGTAAGAGCTGTAGTAAAGCCAATGCTTTACTTCGATGCTGGGTTCAGGGAAAGAGAAGGCCCAGAGCTGTGGGAGCAGGGCTGATGGCATCCTTCCAAAGTGACTTCTGGCATCAGCCCTTAGTTTACTTGGAAAGACACTTTCAAGCACCTAAGAACTGTAGATTTGAGTTTCTCTCTTGGCTCTGAACTTAACTGTAATTCTTGGCTGGACCTTGGACAAGGTATCCAAGCCTTTTCTCCAGCTAAACTGTCCTCATGGGAGAGATCTTTCTGCAACTCTGAGCTTTTTTTGGCAGCCGCTTTCCAGCTCCACCCCAGCTGCAGCTCTGGGCTGTCTCTGTCAGCATCCAACAACTAGGCTGAGCTGTTGGCCAAAGACCACTTAGATATGGGCATGAAATCACTGCCTCTCGTTCACTTTAGCTAGTGGCTCTCTGTCAAGACAACTTTATAATAGACTTGTGTGGGTGTGCACATTTGTTGAGTTCCAGAGAATTTGCAAAACTTAGTAAACTTGCAAAAAATCCTCCAGACCTAAAGAGTACAGGTTACTCATTATCAAGCTAACACTAAGTAGGTGAGACTATGTAAATGTTAACATTAGAAAACAGAAAAAAAAAGGCTTTTATCTTGTAAACGGTCTTGTGACTTTCTCCTGTGCACTCACATTTTGCTCTTAGCCTTGTTTGCCACACACACGTCTTTGTGCATGTGTGGATAGTGAGGGCTACGGTGCAGGCACATGTCTGCATGGCAGCTCCACGTGTGTTTGATACTGTGACACAGACAAGATGTGACAGATACAGAATTTCTCAGGAAAGATGTTAAAATGAAACAGCAGCCAGTTTCACTTGAGTCCTTCAAGTACAAAGACATTTAAATACAGTTAATTGGATATTAATAACATTACAATTTGCAGATGATCCACAGAAAGAGAGGCTGAGCATGAGCAAGGTTGCAACAGAACTCAGAACCACCATGAAAGCTACAGGCATCCCTTTTGTCCTGCAGCTAGCCAGCCTTGCCAGGCTGGTCATATGATGACCAGAAGCTGGTCATCCCAGATGTGTGTGTGGTTTTTTTGCTATTCTCTTTTATTTAGTATTCCAATAATTTGATGCATGCTATATGACTAGAACCAGCTGAGGTCCTAACTCAGTGCTGCTCCTCTGCCTACACTTGCTGGTTTAACAGGTGGAATCCAGGCTTTCTCTGGAGTGATGCCCTTTATTTTTCAAATATTGGTTTAGTTGTCTGGTGAATTTTGCAGTTTTTCACTTGAGTGACAAATGAGTGACAAGCAAGAAATCAAAGCACCTTATCTCCAGACACCAGCTGGTACTCTGTCTGGACTCAACTGATGGCATTTAGAAGTAAGTGAAATCTGTATTAAGCATCTGAAAAGACATGTGTTTTCCTCATGTTAATGTTTGGATCCTGCTGAATTTTAGTTCTTGCTGTGCCACATGTTTTCTGTGCCAGAATGTACAAGTCTGCAGACTAACTTATCTTCTTTTCCTCTCACTTAGTCTGTTATTGTCACTAATTAAAAGATGTTGTCCTCAAGAAAGCTAATTATCACTACTGTACAGAGGAGAAGGCTGAGAAAAGGGTATTGCTAGGAGATCAGAGCGGTGGCCCATGTTGTTTGGAAGCTAGAGATCTGGAGGGCTATCTCATTTTTACTTTTTTTATTTTTAAATCAGGGAGGGTGACTTGAGTCCTCAGAGGAGTCCTGGGGACTGTTTTCCTAACTAACCCGCTGTGTACTACCAGAAGAATGCATTGCGTCCCAAAAGTTTTTTTAAAAGATTATTTGGAAAGTCTCTAGCCAGCTGTGCCTGTGCAGGGAGGCATGTTCATTCAGATACACACACATCTGGAGGGGGAAGTGTCTGGGCAAATGGAAGAAGTGAAGGAGTAGAAATGGATGGACTAGAGACTCCCATTCTCTGTTTTAGAGATTGTCTGGGGGAGAAATTAGAAGATCATTAGGGACAAGACAATATTGATCATTTATGAATGCCTGTGGTCAGGTGAAAGCAGGGTCTCTATTACCAGATATCCATCTTGGACCTTAGGAAACTTTTACCAGTAAGTAATATGTGGTAATATTATTTTTGCTGCAGCAAATCAAAACGTTCTGAAAAGTATGTTGTAGTTTGGTGCATTTCAAAAGCTCTTGGCTAGTTAGAGACATGGACTGAACTGACAGCACATGAACACGTATCTTTACTGTAGGACATTATAGGGAAGTGGGCAGCGTGTTGGGAATATGATCTTTCCCTTTCTCACCCACTGCTACTGCAGGATTGCCCACATTGTCTGCTGCTCCTTGCAGTGCTCTGAAAGAGCTGGCAGATGGTGCTGCTTACCTTTATAAACAGCATGTTTTATTTTACTGTTGGCACTGTCAGAACAGCTTGTTTGTCCAGGTGTATGCTGGAGAATGGAGATCAATGGAGGAGAAAAAGAGTAAAAAGAGGTGAACAGGAGTGAGTCTTACAGTCCTTAAGATAATTTAAGTTAGATTAGTTGGAGCTACTGGATTAAACATGACAAGTTATGTTGTTTGCTAGCATTAAAATTGAAACTCATATGTGTTGTATTTTTTAACTGAGTACTCATTAGTTGATGTAGTCATCAACTTTAGGGCAAGAAGGGTTCATTCTGCTAGTCTAGGCTGACCTGGGTTAAGAAAAGGTCCTTGGCTTCCTGAGATTAATTCCTGTCTGAACTAGTCTGTATCTTTTAGACAAGCACAAAACAGCTGCTTAAAAATGGACAAAGGTCAAGAATTAGATCAGTATGAATTTATCTCAGCTAAGGAAATGCTAGAAGGTGATCTGGTGGATCAGGTGGACAAGGTGGCCTGGTCCATATTCCTCATGGTGAAAAAATGTATAAATGACTCTGATTACTGAGTACTTATCATATCTCCTGGGTTCTCCTTAGGTTGATGACCATTTGATAGTTTTGGATAAACATTTTTGTAACCATAGAAGCTGCTGGTGACTTTGATATTTTGCCTCACCATCCCATTGCATCTCACTCATTAGAATTTACTCATGGTCTTCTGTCTCCTTATGAGGGGATTTGAAGGATCCAGCCCTGTTAGAATCACGCAATATTTGAGGTTGGAAAGGACCTCTGAAGATTGTTTAGTTCAATACCCCTGCTCAAAGCAAGGTTAACAAAGCAGGTTGCTTAAGACCTTGTCAAGTTGGGTTTTGAGTATCTCTAAAAATAGAAACTCCACAATTACCATTTTTTACCACTCAGTTTAAAAGTGATTTTTCTTATGTTTAAATGGAAGTTCCTATTCTTCAACTTCTCACCATCATCTTGTAATGTCTTGAGTTTTTGCTTTAGACTTGATGTAGGCAGTCTTTTGTTTTAGGCTCTCCTTTTTTTCCCCAGCTGGGTGTGAAGCATGGAGAAGCTTTTGGTAGATTGTTTTGCCAATTACCTGGCTCAGCATAAAGGACACGGCCACCAGTAGCAAGCATAAGCTGATTTTATTATCTAAGTCCAATGGGTACAGGGATGAGGCAACATAGTTAGCAGCGGGGGTAATAAGCAGGCAGGACACCTGGCAGCTTTCCTCCCTATCAGGCTCTGTCCAAGGTCGGCTAAGCCTAGGAAGGAGCCCAAAAAGGGGGTACCTCTATCCATTTTGGGTTTGTTTACATATTTCTCAGCCTAGCTACATGTCTGTTCCCACAGCTAATCTGTTAATTTTCCAGGAGAAAGAATCCTCTGCTGGTTTCTGTAAGAAAAAAACAGCCTGTCTGATTGTGAGATTCATCCACAGGTCAACTTCAATTCAGCGCCTCTTACTCAGGCCCTAACACTTCATAGATACACTGATGTTGATGTGCTAATCTAGGTGCCATCAATACATGCCATTCTTGGACCTCCATCTCTTCCATGCATTCTGGTGCATCCACATCCAGACATTTCCCTTCTTCCCCCACTAGGACCCATCAAGTTTCTGTTATAAATCTTAACATCATCAGTGTCATATAGAGACACTCCATTTAAATCAGGCAAATGTTAGTGCAGTCACCAGGTGTAAGGAAATGGACATAACAGAGGAAGACATTTTCCTTCTGACACCAGTTAGAGAAATAAACTTAATTGCGGAGAACAGGGCAATGCTTCAAACTGAGAACCTGTCAGCTCAGGGCTATGACAGGAAAATAGGATCTTGAGTGCTAATTTAGGAGGCTGACAATGTGTTAATGAAGGGGAATGCAAGAGCATGTCCTTGCAACATTGCTAAAAATTGGAACAAGTGGTTTCTTGAATGTTGAAGGACATTTGGTTAGTGAGCACAGTTCTGTATGGATGCTAAGAGATTCAAAAGGAGGACCTGTGAAACTCAGCACGTCAGTGACTGCTTCAGATCATCTTTGCTTTATTCAAAGGGAATACTACCTGTTTAGGAAGGCTCATGTACATGTAATTACCAAAATCAGTCTGTATTCTCATTGTGGAGGGTGACATTTTAGGAACACAGTATTCTTCATTGCTTAAGAAACTAACAGGATGTTTCACTATTTGAGACCTGAGCGCTACAGTTGTTCACAAAATGCTGATTTTGTGTCTATCGGCATGTATTTGCATTTGGGCTTCATAGAGCTTTGCTGATACAACATTGGGCTCTTAGGTGAGCGGCCACCAATATGCTGCTGTCTTCAACAGGACAGAGATAAGGCTGACTATGATTTTAGGTGCCACCAGATCTACTATGCTCAGGTTAAGATGACTCAGATACCGAGTCTTCAGTACATCAAGGAGAGACCTGTTTCTCACAGCTCTCGCATATCTAAAGCTTCTTCTGAAACCACACTGAAAGGCCAGAAATACAATAGACGGATGGGATGGATTTAAATGTCTGTCTTTTATCATCCAAGTTTCAAAGTTACGTCCTTAGCCTCTGTAGGTGCCTCATAAGAAGTAAAGAGTGTGATCATACCAGCTGGGCGCACATGGCAGTGTGATTAGTGAAAGGTCAATATGCAAGTATGCATTATTAGGAAGCAAGATATAAATTGGGCAAGTATCACTACTGTTAGAACCTGTGATTTAACTTCTGAGCCTGTGCAGCTCTGTGTTATACTTTGGCTCTTTGCCAAGATCAGGTTCAATGTAATTACATCAGAACTGTTAAGGATAGACTATGACACTTTTGGCTTCATTGCTTTGGGCTGTTGATACACTGCAATTACACCGCTACTTGTAAACTAAGCAAAACCTGGATCCTTTTTCGAACCTGAGGCCAGTTGACCTGGTCTGACCATTACCACGCTCTTTAGCTCCTGAAAAATGTTGTGTGCATCTGGATTGATCCTTGGCTTGCATTACTCCAAAACTGTAGCTGAGGATTGTGTAGGAAAGTGCTAGTTAGCCTGGGACAAAACTATACCATGGATTAGTTTAATGATGTAACTACTCTAGAAAAGCAAGTGTCCAGGACTATGCTTCTAGCTTAGTTTATTAGTGCAAATATAGTCTTACAGGTTTCAGTATAGCTTGTTTTTTCACAGTAGGCATAGTTCCTACATGACTTCTAGAGCCAGAAGGCAAAATGCAAAGCAAAATTTCTCTTTTCCTTCAACAAACCATAATAACTCTTTTACTAAACACTTAATCCATATTTTAAAAGCCATTTGTTAAAGTGAATTTCTTTCTGATTAGAAAAGCCCAAGGGATAAATGCAGAAAACAAAGAATCTAGCATGGGGGTTGTCTGCTTGACTTCCGTGTCAAAAAGTTACATAGGTGATGAAGGGATCTTAGGCTGTCTTTGTAATTAAGAAAGACAGATAACTACTAATTTCATACCAAAAGAGGTATCTCAATAGGTCAGGTGAGTTGCAAATTTCTCTGCAGGGACTGTACCAAGAACCTGGGTGAGTGCAATATCTAACCTTCAGGGAGATGAAGCCTGAGCAAGTGCATTCCTGCCCATTATGGCTTGTATTAGCTCCTCCAGATATTTTGCCCACTTATGGCAAACTCCTCAGTTGTTCTGGAAACCTTCCGTTGCAGAAAACTTGATTGATTTTGATGGCTATGAAAAATGCTTGTGGAAACATCTACCCCTGCTTCCTCAGGGGTGTTACAGGCACCACCAGAGCTGTGTGAGACTGCTGCTTTCCCCTTTGTTTTACATAAACTGTGCAAAGAGAGACCTTAAACTTGCCTTGATCATCAGTGATTCATCTCCCCTAGTTTATGTCGAAAAATAATTAACTTTGGTTTGCTAATCTGCATATCTCATTAATGCAGACTCTAAAGACAAGAAAATAAAGAGCTGTCATTCAAAACCACTTCATCCTGTTCATGCTGTGAGGAGCTGGGGAAGAGAGCTCCCCAGCTGGGACAGTTGGGCATGAGAGTCAGCACGGTGGCTTGGCTACAACCACTATTTTCTGTTCCTTGCTCATATGTCCTAAGGCAGGTCAGCACAAGTCTTGTGTGCTAGTACAGGCTGAGGCTGCACCTGGAATAAGCCACAGAAATGGGAGAATGAGTCGTTTCTATTGAGGCAGTGGATAAATCCTGACTCCTCACTTCTAAATCCCCTGAGGCCAAGCAGGAGGGCAGCACAGGAGAACTTGTGGACAGAGAGGCCTCAGAGTAACAAAGGCTGTGAACTTGCTGCCCTGCTCTGTCAGAAAAGGAATGATTCCCCAATCTGAGCTTTTCCCAGCAGAAAAAGAATTGTCTAGGATTCATATCAGGTAATCATACAGAGGTCACATTCTTGTGGGTGAGTTTTAAGCTGATCTCTGTTTGAAAAAGTGGTCTAAAAATGCATGTGGGCTGAGCTGCAGATGATGAGAAGAAATCCTTAAAGCTGAGAGTAAAACCCAGAATGGAGAAATTTAAGTTGTTCCCTAGCAATAGTTGGGGGAATATTTTTCTAAAAATATGATACAGACAATTTAATAGTCCCCTGAAGAGTTACTGCAGGAGTTATGAAGGCAAAATTTAATCATAAAAACATGAACTAGAGGGATTTTAGCTCTGCTGTAATTACAAATTTCAGTGAAACATCTGCTATGACATTTCTACCAAGTCCTTCATCCTCAGCCATGACACCATTCAGTCTTTCAGGACAAATGGGCATCTATAAATTTAATAAAGGACTTCACATAATTTGGACGGGAATATTACTATCTTCTAGCCTTGGGCTTTTATAGTAACAGCAATAAACACCAAATAATGCAATAAATAATTATCAGCTGCTCCTGGCCCAAGATGAGCTTGTCTTTCTATGAGTAACGTCCCTTGTTAGGACTGCAGGTCCCCAACTGGACACTGGCCTGAGATGAGGCTGCCTGACTGAGATGTGGAAAACTGCAAGATATGACATTAGAAATTGCTGTATGTAGCAGCTGGCAAAGTGAGAGACTGCCAAAGGATACAGGTCTCACTGGGAGGGGAAGGCTGGATTTCACAGGTCATTATGAGGAAGCTGTGTGAGAAAATGTCTGAGCTTCACAGATAACAGGAGGGACTTTTTGAGGACTATTTGGGACCTCTTGGGGAGCAGAGTCCTCCAAATCTAGCAGTGCCTACAGAAGTATGTTAACAGGGTGACCTAAGCAATAGTATGGAAATACCAAATTTGGGTGCAGATGCAGCAAAACTGGAACAGTAAGAACAAAGCATTTAGGGATTACTTTGATGAGGGAAGACTGAGGTGGAGAAAAGGAGGCACAAGGGTGGTGAAAAGGAGTGTCAAGAAATGAGGAAAGCAAAAACAGGGGACACAAATCTCGTGAGTGGAGCTGTCTGGGAGTGCCCAATGGGCAGCCTTGTGCCTGGTCACCACAGCTGGAGCAGGACAATAAACCAGGCGCGTTGATCTGACCACATCATGCCAATCAGTCCTGCCTCTGTGATCAGGGGTCCAAGATGGGAGAGAGGAGGGATACTTTCCTGGCCAGCAAGAAAACACCTGGAAGACAGGTTGAGCATCCTGGTATCTCCATGTCAGTGCCTGTTGCAGACGTGATGGCTTTGGCAGCTCTCTGCTGCTTCATAACACATTTACTGTGTTACCTGGAAGATGACACAGCTATAATACAGTCCCAACCACACCAGGGGAAATGTTGAGTGACTCTGCCCATTTGAACACAGGTAGGATTTGCTCACTCTGAGTGGGAATGGAATGTCTTTTAAAATATTTAATAAAAGTTCATCATTTTCAGACAAAGCAAGGCAGTAAACCAAAACAGAATGATGGCTTTTTCTAGCCCTGCCTCACATTCTGACTGTGATCTGGAGGGTATGTCTTTCAGGTCTGTTGGTTCTGTTCTTAAATGCACAGTGAAGCTGCAGAAACTGTGTGCAAAGGTGGTGGTGAATGTGATGTCTCTGGCACTATTCCCATATTTCACTGCACTGACTGAGCATTCCCATTAGAATAAGGATGCAGCTGGATTCATGTCAGAAGAGTCAAGATTTAGGAATACTTAAGATTAGGATTTAAGAACTCAGGATTTAGCATCATTTGAGGGGAAACGATGTCTGCACTGCATGTAATATACATCATAAGTAGAAGTTGCTTTGTTTAAAGGAAAATAGGAGAGCCTCTTTGTAGCATGTAGCATGCTACTGCAGTAACCAACAAGTAAAGTACAAAGCATACACAAAAAACCCCTCAGCCAAGAAGAGCCCACTAGTAAAAAACATCACAATAACTTTATCCATACAGAGCTCTGTGGGTGCCCAGACACATACTGGTGACTGAGTCCAGAACCAGAGGTATCAGTGTGGATAGGAGGGTTTGAAAATTGAATGGATCTGAATTAAGAGCGTTGATTTCTTTTTCAACCTTAAATGAAATATTTCTTTGCACAAAGATATCTGGTATGTTCAAATTATCTTGCTTGCAAACATCAAACTATACAAATTGAAAAATCATTGGGAAGACTATTCTAACCAGTGACCCAAGACCACCCCCACTCTCGAGGCATAGCCAAGAACTTGCTAGCAGGTAGAGACCCCACAGCTATAAATATACCTTTAAGGTTCAGCGTTTCCCTGTCGGCCTTCACATCACCATAAGGAAACGACACTTTCTGTGTTGGGCAAATGACTTAGACCCTTGAGCATGAAAACACTGTAACCTATATATTGAGAACCAAAGACCTAAGCCTTCAAAACTCCCATGTGTTTGCTGCCAGAGATACTTGAGCTTCACAGGCAGCTCCGTTCTCTATGACAGTAGAACCAAGTGCTGAGACTTCTCCTTCTGTGCATGCCAGAATAGCTTTGGTTTCTATAGGGCTGTGCAGAGCTGCTTATCTCATACCCATGGCTTGCCTAGACCCAGTAATGGTGCAGATCTGACAGACACCCTACAGAGGTCAGTCCAACCAAAGCAATAAAACAGGATATGGAGATCTTTATTCTGTTATCTTCTTCGCCTGAGCAGCATCAAACCTACATCTTATATAGGGAAACTGAGCATTGAGCTATGTGGTTTCAGATGAAAAAGAGAGAGTGTTGAACCCCTTCTGTGTAAGCTGTTCCTCCTTGTACAATAGGCTGGAACAATTCATTGGTAAGCGGACAGGGTAAGCAGGCAGCCAGGTAGTGCAGGCAGGGAAGATCTGGTCCTAGTTCTGAGGAACAGGTAGTATCTGCTGTCAGTGGGAGCTCTGTAAATTATTTGGTCTTGTACAGAAACAGCATCAGAGAATAATGCCTTTTGCCTATGTGTGTGTGTGGACATCTCATTCCTTCTAGGCATAAATAAACATTTAATAACAGATGGAGGTGCGTGAAGTCCATTAAGTTACCAGGTCATGGCATGTGTTGATAAACTGTGATTTGTCTTATAGTGTAGCAGTCCAACAAAGCAATGCAGTTTGTGAAAAGGTGTTGATTCTGGAAATTCCTAGATATCCTGAAAAAAGAGAGAAAGAATATACTTACCAAAACTTCCTGGTCATAAGTCTGTGTTAGCACTTAAAGCTGAGGGAGAAATACAATATCAGGATTCTGTTAGAGAGTAGCTTTGGGTACATACATTAAGTAAAGAGTGCCAAGACGTGGACCAAGGACTGGGAACTTGATTGTCTACACTGTTAACTTGCTAGAAAAGTCCTTGACACGGTTTTGGTCTCATTCAACTAGCACTCCCTCAAAGTGCTTGTGAGAAGAACAGGAACGATCCCAGGTTAGGGACTTTTTCCAGTGGGCAGCTTGCACATGACCCCCTCTCTTGGAGGCTGAGAGAGCATTTGTCTGGCTTGCTCCTGCCATCTGGCCCTGATACTGCTTACAATAATATTATAGATGTTATCTCTCCAGGGGTTTGTTTCATCAACTACAGATGCCTACAATATACATTTAAATCACTGTCACTCTCAGATCTGTGCTGAAAAACAGGCAGTTTTAAGGTTTAAATAAATCAGGTTAATCACTGCCTGAAACCTCTGCATGCCTCTGCATTGATGATGGTAGCACAGGTAACTGATTAAGATGGAGGGCCACCTTCATTAGTCCAGACAAATTCCTCCCTTGATGAGCAGAGATCCAGTGGCCGTAGAGTTAAACTGTAAGTAGGGCCACTCTGAGGCCAAGGAGAAAGACAGGACTGTGGTGTGAGTTTAAGTGAAGCTGGATTCTTGTTTCTACTGCAGAGAGAGGCACTGACAACCATGAAGACACTCCTGCTCACTTCCAAAGGTAAAGGTCATACTTTTTAATATCTAGATTTGTTTCTGCAGTCTATTTGCCCAGTCTTCTTACCATTGACATATTTTATTAATGTTTTTTCCAGACTTAATACAGGAAAGCTGCAGTTTGTAAATGCGCTCAAACTAGAACCATAATAGGGTGTTATCCAAAAGTTATTAGAGCTGAAAAACTGTGGTAGCCTTTTCAGTAGCTAAGTGGAAAACACAATCAAATATTCCATTATGCATGGGACTTTGGAGACAACAAGCTACTCCTCAAGGCTGTGGGCACCATAGTAAAGTCAATCACAAGCTAATGTAATCAGCAGTGATGAGACTGGTTGTGGCTTAAACTGTGCCAGATGAAGGCAGCAGGGAGCAAGGGGAGCAAATCTGGGTGCTTGCCAAAGGGACATGAGGAAAAAAGCTGCAGGAGAGGTTCTAGTGTGCACTGGGTTGTGTTATTTATGGTGAGTTCTGGGAAATCATTAAAACTTGTTAAAACAGACTGGGAAGATTAGGACAGCTTTTTGTACTGCTAACTCATTAGAGGGAAGGAGTATGAATATCTTAATTTGGGCATGCAGCATCCACAGCTAATCTTTCTGTAATAGATAATTGAAGAGAATCTCTTTCATTTTTAGTCCCTTAATTGTCCTGGCAAGGTGAATATTACCTTTTAGGTAGCTTTGTACTAAATTCCTAATGCTAATTGGACACTCACAAAATCTAATACAAATTAAGGTCTTGCGCTCATAATAAACCTTTGAAGTTTGCTGATAATAACAGAGAGGGGCAGTAACCAGGGAAAATGCTGACAGTTCATAGAAGCTTTTAAAATCTTCCTTGTCGCCAGGTCTGGAAGGGGCATATAAAGGACTAAAGGACCAGCCCTTTGACCCATCTGCAAGCCAAAGGAAGATGGAGTTTTGGACCTGAAGGCCAAGGGCACAGACTTAAATGACAGCTTAAGAGATGAGGAATTAGCAAAAAGAGCAATGTAGGTTTTAGCAAGCACAGAAAAGGGGAAGGTTAATTAACAATCTGTTTCAGAAAAGACCATCTTCAAGCGCTCTTTTAGCCATTTTTGGATCTGTCTTAAAATGAATATCTGGAGCAAAGAAAAGTGATAACCCTTAATTAACTCCAGGAGATGTTGAATTGTGGTATGCTCAGAACTGCAAAACAAAGCAGTGAAGGAGAGGGTTTTTAAAAGCTACCTATTAAAACCCTCAAATATTGTGAAACCCAGATTAAAATATTAGTGTATTTCAGTGGTGCTGAAAAGTAAAGAAGAATTGAGTGTAGTCCATTCCTGTCAAGTGCTGAGGTCCTGATCAAAGAGGGAGCCTAGAAAATAAATTACTTGAAACCCAAACCTGTGATTTCTTACATACTGCAAATGAAATCAATAGGCAATATTATCTTTATGTAATGAATGATAGATACAAGGTGGCATTCATCTCTGCTTTACTATGTCTAAAAGGTGGCTAAGTCAAAGTCAATTAACTGAGACACTCTTTGTAGTCAGTGGACGCAACCAGGCATTTCCAGGAGGCTAAGGTAGCTGCATACACAAGTCAAAAGAATTCCACTCTTGACTGTGAAGTGACCATGGCTGAGCAGTTGACACGTAGATAACTAACTTTCCAACATCTACAATTACATCAGTTAAATCCTGCCATTTTTACTCTTGCATGATTTGTCACACTGAGGTCCTCTGTAATTGATTTCCTTAATGGTAGGAGAGAAGGGAGTAGGTTTGAGAGGAAGACAGTTGTCATTAATGTATTTTTAGATGCAAGCTCAAATTTGAATACCCTTTCCTAGGAGTCCTTTGAGTTAAGCCAAGGCAATGGCAGGATTTCACAGAGATCACAAAGCATAACTTTTTTTCCCCAAGTACCCACTTCAGATTTGAAAAGCTAGGTAGAAAAACTGAAAAAGCCACAGAAAACATCTCATCCCTTGGATTCAGCTTTATTCAACTCTTACTGAAAAAAAAGTGCCATTATAATCTACACTTTCTTGGGAAGGGTGACAACTGCAAACATTACCTTCAGCTATCCTGAGGTTTGCAAAGGCAGCATTTACTTTAAGAATTTCACTATTCACACAGAGAAAATACTGGCTTCAGTGCAATCGTGCTAGATGTTTTTGAAGCAACTGGCTCACTACCAAGACAGAGCAATTGGATATCGATCTGCCTTTTGTATTTGATGAGTATGGCAGATAAGAGTTGCTCAAATTTGAACCCAGCACACAGAGCAGTAAATCATGCAACATCTACACAAAGCAACTCCTTGGGCTGTGAGAAGATACAAACCTGAGTCATGTGGGAAGATGTCCTGGGAAGATAATCATCCTTTATCAAGTAAAGGAGTACAAAGATAGCAGTTACATCCCACTGCAGTCCTTCTTGTTCAAATGCCGAGTACTCTTCCATCCTTATTTGTGACAGTGAGGAATGAAAAATATGGAAATAATCCATGTTATTTTCAAGCAGTGAAGCCCCAGTTAATTAGCAATAGCAAGATAAAGCCACTGGTTGATCTTCTGAGAAAATGACCACATAATTGTTCGATTGGCTATTATTAGATTACAATTTGATTAGTAGATTATGTTTTATCCTCTTTTGTTCATACTCTTCATTAGAATGACAGGAAAGTGTTTAATGAGAGACTGTGGGTAATAATTAGCAGTAGCATCTCTGCTAAATTTAAAGCTTCATTTCTGCTTCCTACTGTTTAATGAAGTCAATCAGTATTTTTTTAAGTGGTGCAAACTTGACATATATACATAAGTCTCCTTTCAGCAGGTCCTTGATAGTGCTTGCTTTGATTAGCAAAATAATGACAGGCCTTGGCATGTGGAGGAGGTTGTAGTTTGTTGATTTTTTTTTCCCAGAAACCAAGCAAAAGGGTGCCAGTACCTAGAATTTGAATTTCTGTAGAAATTCATGGAAATCCAGGAAGGTGTGACTATAGCAAATACCAGAGGCAGTTCCCAAACCAAGAGGAAAATGGGTTTTGGAGCTGCAAAATTCCCATGAACCAGTGCCTCTTGAGAAATATCAGTATAGGATTGTAGGTGGACCATGTTCCTACTAGTAAATCAAAAAATGCTACATCACAGATCCAAGCACTGCAACCCAGTCATCTATGCAGTTAAATTGTTAGCATGTCTCCTGGTCCACTTTAACACTGGGAACATTGCAATGCCATTCCAGTTGGTTTTGGGGCCAGGGATTGGTCTCTGACATGATTTAATTTATTAGTGCAGCCACAACCATGAGGTCTCATCCTCCATTCGGTGTTGCAGATGGCAGCTATTTCTCACCAGCTTTTCATCATAGTGACAGCAGGAGAGGAAACTGGTCCATGCCACTTAGAAGACTCATTCCCATTCTGGGGTTTTTGCTTGCTCTGATTAATCCTGCTTTTAAAAACTTCCTCTTAGCCATACCTCTGAAGTCTGGTAGCCATTGCATCCCTGCCTGCCTGTGCTGCATTTACAGCCTGTGTTCACAGGCAGAGCTCTGGGAGTAGCTGCAGCAGTTCCCACCATTTGCAGCACTCCTCTTGCAGTGGTGGGTATCTCCAGAGAAGGAAGAGCCAAACAGGATCCTTGTCCACCTCCAAAGGCCATGGTTCACAGCCTGATGTACTAGTGCAAAGTGCCTTCACTTTCCCGTTGTGGCAATACACAGGGAGACTTGGTAGGCTGCACTGCACGAGGGGACACAGGTGTACCCTCACGCTGCTCTGGCTCTGTGGGCAGCAGCCACACAGGAGAGCAGGGCAATGACTCTTTCAGCCATCCTGGCTAAATCCACCTGCGAACGTGAGTCAGAGCCTGCTTTGCTCATGCATTACTGCTGAGAGAGCTCTCAGTGCCCTCACTGGGGCAAAACCTCTATGCAGTGGAAAAAAAAAAAAACCAAACAACAATATCCTTTGTAAATAGTATCTCACAGTTCAGTTTAGGGCAGAAGAGTCTATTGTAGTAGTAGTTGGAAATTTTAAGGTCAGCCCAACACCAATGGGTTTAGGCTACCTTTGGCTGGCCTTTGAAGTTTTGTTAATGCTACATCATCACTTCCAGTGTTCGGGCTGGAAGCACAAGAATGGATTCTCACCTCTAGCAGTGTACTGGAAGGTGGATCAGCTATTTTTTTCAATACTGGGAAAACCGTAATGTTAAATTGAATGGCTGAAAAACAAGTTCTGGGCCAAAGTTGTCCTTAATAAAGTTGTAAGACCAGTTTTAAACAAATATTTAGGTGCCTTAATAAGGCAGATGGGTGCTGTGAAGGTTGCACAGGAGCTGTTGGGTACCAGGAATGAACTCCAATTTCAAGCACTTAGATGCTTTTGGAAGTCTCAATGAACTTCTAAATACCTTTGCATGTACGCAGTCCACACTTCTAAAATATGAAAACTGGCTCTAATTCTACACGGTAATGAAACCATATCCTGGCTCTAAAGCCCATAGTCTAGGATATGGTTCACACCCATGTATTTAGAGACTTCTCATAGCAGCATGGAAGGAACATAGGTAATTAGCAGAGGCCTATTGCTGTTGAACTGTTGCAACAAGTTCTGGATACAAATGAGAGGAAGCATTGATGAATATTGTTTTTTTTCAAATGCATTCCTACCCAGGTATCTGGGATAATTACTGCCCAATTACTTTCTAGTCATTAAGGCTGGGACTCTGTTGTTGTGTGCTTTGAGTGTCCTGTATAATCTAGTCATTTAAATTGCACCTAAGACATAGAAGTCAAGTGAAGTCACTCCAGAAAGTGGAGAGGGGGATGTCTCTGAAGACCTCCAGAGGAATTTTGTCTGTCTAATCATATCTAGGGAAACAAATTCCTTAGATCTCTGGTCTTTTAGTTAGTTCAGCAAGTTATTTAGATCTAGGCAAATGAGATGTACATTAAAAGATTTAATAAAAATTACTAGAAGGTGCTGAAACTAGAGTTATTGGATTACAAAGTCTGTAACGAGTAATATCTAAACAAAAAGTTAAAGTTAAGAAAAAGTTTAAAATTTCAATTTATTTTGCCAGAAAAGAATCAAATTAAATTCTGAACAAAACCAACGTTTTTGCTTATTCTTATGTTGAACTTTTCCATATAAATTTTTGTATAATGTTATGTAGAATTACAGTAGCATAATTAACCATAATGAGATTTAAAAATTTTAGAATGCTTAAGTTCAGAGGAATAGCAGAGTAGTGTGGAAAAGCAGTGCATTACAGCACTCCATCTCTGACCAAAGTGAAACCTTCCCCTTCACTGTCAACTGCAAACAGTAAAACACAAATTCTTACAGTACAGATAGGTGCTTCTGCAAACAGATTCCTACATATTAAGTAAATTATAGTTTTAGTCGTTGTATATTTAACTATGTGTACAAAGCTGTCTTCTAACGCTCTAACGGATCAACTGCCAGACATTTTTCTGAGATCTCATTAATATTCCTAACACTTTTACATACTATATAGAAAAACCATTTATTGGTGGTCATTAAGGTACAGATGTAGTTAAACTGAAATTCCTGTGGCTCACTCTAAGTACATTTTTCTGTAACAAATGTTTTCTTATATATGGAGTGTATAAAGCTTGGTTCCATGCCTGGGTATGGGCTATGATCTGTTCACTATTCATTTCCTTGCCCAGAAGTCCCTGAGTGCTGAACACTAATGATAGGAAAGTACATTGCCAGCACAAGCTATAAAGTGAAATGCTTTCTTTGTAGACTGTGGATATACACTGTTCATAGGCTTGCTAATGCATGGGAGCATATATATGTGTGCACACAGAGAAAGTTAAATTTATTTCATTGAGTGTGCTTTATGTCCCGGTGCCTATGCACTGTTAAATATCTAGTTGATCTCTTCATTTTCCTATTACTCCACAGAGACCTTAATAATTAAACAGAACTTGACTTCTACACTGTAGAGTCTCTACCTTCTAAAGCCATCTTAAAAATTTAGTGCTATTATAGCTGCCAGAGTCTGTAGTTCCTGGGATTTATACTTGCTCACTGAAACAATTTATTCTGTTCTTTCTTGTTCTGCTATGTATAGTGTTATATATTCCAGTGTCAATTTTAAAAATAGTTTAACTAACATGCATATCAAAATTAATCTGGCTATTATTCTTCCTAGGGTGGCTCAAAAATGTGACTGCTTTTGTATTTATTTCACTTCTTTGAAAGCACAGGGTTATGCTCAGCTCCTGGGGCTCCTGCATGATACCCTTGGCAGGATGTCACCTCTGTGAGCCATTTTCCAGGTCGTGGGTATGCAGATCACTTTCAACAACTGGGCAGTGTTTGTAATGTAAGACAGAACCTCCATGAAGCTGCTGCCCACTGTTTTAGATACAAGGCGGCTTTCTTCCAGAAGTCTCTAGCTTCTTGAGGAAATATAAACTTACTGAATACTCCCTCTCTTGAGAGCAGTATAAAATTTAAGTATTACTTAAGCCTCTTTTAAGGGCTGGGTTAAGAACCAGAGAAGTATATGAACATTGTTCCTTTGCAGGGTTGAAAATTTAATCTCTGGTAAGAAAAAGGGATTAGAAAAATGTGCTACATAGCAGGCAGCTGAACTGCAGCTTCATCAGAGATGAGGTACTGTAAAGCAGTGTACAATCATCCTACCATTTCTCTCATTTTCACCACTTCAGCCAACAAATTGTATTTGTTTTCAACTTTAATTTTTCACTTGATGTCTAGAGCTCTTCTTGCAGTGAGGACTTCATTATACTGACTGACCTGTCACAGGAGGCCCTAGCTAAACACACAGAGCCATGGACCCTGACTTAGCACTCAGGAAAGAGCTGATATTGAAGCTTAAAGGCAAAGGGAACATTAGGAATTAGTACAAAAAAAAAAAAAAAGAACAAACCAGAGATACTCTGTAGGCAGTAGTGATGTCCCCACTTCTCAAACACTGGCTGCACCCAGTGTCACCCAGTGGAGTTAAACGTTCTTTGAATCTCAAAAGATATAGCAGAAGTAGAAACAGAAGGATATAAGTGAAGGAAGGTGAGAGGTATGTGTGGAACTGATTGCTGCAGGACATAATGGGCAAAGCAAGTGGAAATGGGTTCAGAAAGGGATTGTGCTTATTAGTGGAGGACAGCTCATCAGAAACTCTTACATTTAGTTGTCTGGATGTAGCCTCTGGCTCAGGAAGCCTGTAAACATCTGTCAGACAGATTCTATGAGAATATTAAGTGTATGCACAACTCAGTCCTGTCCACCCATCATCTGTCTGGAGACAAGTTGCTGGATTACAGGGCATCTAACCCAGGCAGTTATTTTTAAGGATTTAAATGTGGTTGGCTTTTCTCCTTTTTAAATAAGCTCTAGATGAGGGAATCCCACTTAGTTCCCTGGCTTTTTACAGTTGGTAGACACCGAACAATGCTTTCCAAGCTTTGCACAAGCTTTCTGTGTCTGGAGACAAGTGGCTGCTTAAGTGGTTTTAGCTGTCACTGAGCCATCTCTTTTCCCAGGCACACAATACCATTGTATATTTAAAAATCCATGGGGCAGAAAAGAGTCTTTGAAATGAAGCATTAAAAATCAAGTGGTGACTGAATATACTTTATATGCAGACTTTGGTATTTTATTTAGAGATAGAATGTATTAGTAATACACAACCTCAGTGGAACGCACAGACTGCACGGGGGCTATTAAACTCAAGCTGTTGCACTTCCCAATAGAGTGCCAAATGGGAGAGAGTTGTGTGTAAAAGGTTTACAGGAAAATAAATGTATTTTATTTCTGCAGCATTTTTTTCCTGGTTATTAATGTTGCTACCATAGGAAAAAAAATGTGCATAGGGGTATAAGATATAGAATGAGACAAATGAAGACACAAGTGTTCTCTCTGGAGTTTCTAATTCAAGCAAACTCAGACAAAGTCTCATAATTATATCTTACCTGCAAGGTCCAAGTTTTGAATTTTCCCAGTCAGAAGGTGTCTATGGGCAGACCAGTGGAGAACTCAGGGTATCTAAGGTAAGGAGAACACAAAAAGCTTTCCTTTCCCTCTATCATGTATAGAGATTGTTGGATGCGCTGACTGCTGTCATCACTTTTGGCAACCTTCATTGCTATTGCTATTGGACAACAAGTACCTATAAGATAGTGGGGACTAGAAGGGACATGGCAGGAGTTAGGAGGGAAAAGAATGTCAAGTGAAGTAGAGGGACTTACTGAATGATGAGTAAAGGATAAAGGTTTATTTGGGATTTGGCAGGCAGCATATTTTTTAGGGAATGTTGTTTTCTCTCTTGGAAATAATTAGGGGAGACATTTCCGACCTTACTGGAATTGCTGTCCCAGTTTCATTTAGCTATGTTCTCCATACCTTGTGTAAACCTAGTCTCTAGGTAAGTAAAGCTCTCCTTTCTGACCCTCACCAACTAGACCCTACTCAACAACTCTAAACCATCTGAGGTTCTAATCTTCCCTCATCCCTCCACACCAGGCATGAGAGCTTTGAACAGTGTTTGGAGATGATCCCAGCAGTACCCCTTGGCTGGAGCAGTGCTGAGTTGCATTTCAGAATATTTCTTTCTGCCTTCTTTCTGAATGCTGCCTTTCTTGTGGAAGCACTCAAGGAAGCATAACACTGGCATTTCTCAAATGTCAAATAAGGTAACTCATTATCTGGCGCATAATTATATATTTTAAACATTACCGGAAAAGGAAGAATTTCTGGAGCATTAGACAGCCCATCTTTTTTTGAGCTTGCTGTGGAGCTCTGCTCAAGGCAGCAGCACTATGCTGCATAACACGCCTTTGTTTAGCTCACTATTAGACAAAGGCTTTAGAGAATAGTACAATTAGAGACCTGAACAATAAAATCAGGGTCAATAATGAGGGTAGAGTGTGGAGAGAGAAAATAACATTACATCACCGGACAGCCATGACACTGGGTTTGTGCAGCAGGGTTTTTTCTCTTCCTCTGTCCTCCCTTTTCACCTGTGGTATCCTGTCCAAATGCAACTGTGTGAGTTCTGGCACAGATTTATGTTATAGCTTGTCTGGGGGTGTCCATGGGCTCCTGATCCTTGGAGTGAGAAGGTGGAAGGGAGATGCAAGATGGCTGCCCCAGGTGGTGGGAGATGCTGCAGAGGAGACCTGGTCCAAGAAGGACAGGTGATATGGAGAGGCCCTTCCCATGGATGGACATCCCCTTGTGCTCCTCCCTGACTGCAATCCTGTCTCTCTTTCCTCCTTTACCCCTCCAGCCACCCTGGGGTCCTGCCTGTCACCTCTGGTAATCTCCTCACCACTGGGAAAATGCCCTCTGGGAAAGAGTGACTCACAGCAGACCATGGTAATTCAAAGCATCTCTACTCAAGTAACCATGCTGCTTATCTGTCCAAAGATACATAGCAAGAGGAGAAAAGAGGTTAAAAGTCTAAAAGGCTGCCCATTTAAGTCTTAGTTAAAGTATGTAGTTTTTCTCATGAAACATGAGCATACCTAACTGCTTCAGACTGACTCCACAAGCTCAAGATCTCTCAGACCAGTGAATTTTTTTTTTTTTGGTGAGAGCAGCTGCTTGACAACTTAATTAAAAACCAAAACCTCTTTCTGTAGAGGAAGCTTGTGATCTTCTGCCTTAGGAAAATGAGTTGTTTAATTACAGCTGGCAGCTGAAAATAGTATCTTTCTAACCAATGGTGGGGTTGCTGTTCACTCCCTCAGTGTGACTGATTTCGAGATGTCTTATACCTGTCTGGTTTTTCCACTTCTATTTCTGACCAGGTCTTTAAGCCAGCCATGTAGTAGAATGACACACGAAGCAGGCAAACCACACAGTGTATAGGTCACCCCTGTTATTCACAGGTACACAGAAACAGAAGACCAAATATTTTTTTTGGATTTGAGCAAACGGTATATGTTCAAGGTATATGTGAAGGCAGGAGTTTTCTCCTTCAAGACATGAAGACAGATGTACCAATCCCTGCACAGCTGTGCAAGTGGAGAAATGGTGGAAAAGCTTCTCCTTCATCCTTCTGTGAAAACTTGGTAAAATTCCTCTGGCAGTACTTGTAGGCTTCCAGGCCTTCTCCTGGACCCCCATTTGGTTACACCAAGCTCCTTGTGGGATCTGCAGTGGCTAAGATGGGACTGATAGCAAACACTCACCTGAGAGCTGGTAGCGATGGTTTCTATGAAGGCTTTTACAGCGTATTGCAGAGTTTTATCAGGTTGTCCCATGAGTGAGATGTCTCCAAAGTGCATGTAAGAACATTAGTTGCATCCCAAGTGATCTAGGAACACAGGTACATCTAGTCACTTGAATCACTTTCCCAAGGAATGTAGAAAAGTGGCTTTCCTCTCTTGCAAGACAATGTGGTAACACCCAGGGAGAGCTTCTGCAGCTTCAAAGAGCATGGAAGAAGGGATGAATCAGCCCAGCTATGTTCTCCCGACTTAATTCCCACTGTGCAGTGCTTTACACAACTGTGAGCGCTTGTGCCATCTTTAACAGCAATCTGCTGTAGGGATCATGCACATTGTACAATCTGCCTGGTTATCAGCATAGACATTGCAAATTACTTTGAGCCTCATGTGTTTTGTTTTACATGTGTTGTGTTAAGAGCAGTAATTTGGCAGGAGATAAACCCCCTTGTGTTCCAGGTTGCCCTCAGGTATTAGAGGGGCTGGGGGCGGCTAGGTTTAAATCCTGAATAATGCCCAATTGGACACTATGAGTCCAGTATCTCGGATTCACTCAATAGTGTGCTGTGTTCCCATCCAGTCACTATCTGTGGACTTACACGATGCCCAGTGAGAAACAGTGCGCCTGATTATGTGAATAGTGCAATTTATTTAAAGCAACAGAGTACAGGTGCTTTGTGGATTGCTGGTGATGAATACACTGTCTGCAAAGTGTGTATACACAAAAGTCAAGATTATAAATTACCAACGCACTAAGTTAAAAGCAACCCTACAGAGATTTCTAAGTCCTGAAAGAGCTCTTGAGGAGATTCAAATCTTACCCAAAGGTGCCCCTGTGGGGGGGGAAGAAAGGCTCATCGCGTCGACTGATCCCAGGAGTCAGAGGTCTGAGGTGGAGTCCTTCCTGACTTGTCCGCGATGGTGTCCCCTGATTTGCCCACAATGGTGTCTTCCCTGATTTGTCTACAATGGTGTCTTCCCTGACATCCCCCCTTTCTTAGGCTACCTTTATATTGTTTTTTACCTTCAAGGTGGAGCTTGAGTGACTCTAGTCATACCTACCTTTATTAGGATTGGTGTAAAATTTTCTCACTTCGGTTTAAAGTTACCTAAAATTCAGAAGGCATGCTCAGTAAGGAGTGGTATCACCTTGGAGGCAGGTAGCTTTTGGGATGAGGTGTGTTTTGGTATTATAATGACATTATAATGAGCAAAGTTCACACAAAGGACAGCAGTTCATCAAAAGATGGCAGACTGTTGGCTCAGGGTAGCAAAAGTACAGCTTATCACTTTTTGAAGTATCACTAAGTTCCCATCTCTGCAGCATTATCACAGAGCCTGGCCACGGGGTCTTCACTCCGTTCCACCCTCCGTGTGGTTTACAGGGTTGCAGGTTGTGTTGCTTAGGGAACCATCATGGAAGGGATTCCATGCATACCAGCTGTACACCACTCTGGAGGCCTCCTTGATATTACTTTCCTTAATGTGCGAATAATGCCTTATTTTTTATATAAGTTTCACTTTCAGTTACCTCCAGTGATTATCCTACATCAGGCTGGAGAATGACACTTGTAGCTGAGTCAAGAGGGTAGATGTGGAGAGATGGATGATACTGGAACAAGTCTGGAGAGCTGTCGAAGCTCAAGATCTGCAAGCAAGGCTACAGCAAGCCCTGCCTCTGGTGACTTGGCTTCTCAAGTCACCATCAGGTGGATGGGGATCCTCTGCTGAAGATCTTTAATGGACAAATGTCCCTACCATAGACATGTCCAGCTCCTCCAAGGGTTGCTCTGGATGGCCCAGTAGACAGATGGCAGAGGTGGCCACAGGCCTGAGAGACCAGCTGTGTTGAGCTCTGGTGCCCTTGAGAGCTGCTGCCCATGGGATTCCCACCAAAAATGCCCTGAAGAGGCAAAAATCTTCACCCTCCCAAGAGACCCAAGAAACCTGCTGGACGCTCAGAGGGTGTCTGTGATTGCCTTCTTTAGAGGCCTTCAGGCTCAGCTCTGGAGTGTTGTAGCCACCTGACCCTGGGGCTGTGGGGACAGTTCCCTTCTGGGCAGGGGCTCAGCTGGAGACCCCTGGCCAGCCCATTTCAGCCACTGCCAGGAGCTTGGGTTGCAATTCCATGCAGCATTCCTTGGGAAAAAGGATTTGACGGGAGCTGAGGAGATCTACATAGGTACCTCTTTCTCTACAGAGATGGTCTCTAAGTCTGGTATCCATTTAAGAGCCCAAAGAAAGAAAATTACCTTTAGGAAACATTTTCGTTACAACTAGGTGTTGTAAAACCTTGTCTTCTCTTTTTTTTCTGATCAAATGTAGAAATCTCCAAGCTGACAGGTCTATTTGCCATGAGTGATTTTACTGAAGTGTCTGGCTCAGAACTGAATGTGCAGGAGATTTTAGAATCTCCTCTTTTTTAGGGGAGATTTTAGAGGAAGGGATGATAAAATGGTAAGTTGTGTGCTCTTTGTACACTCGTACTTTTCCCAACCTTACACTCTTGTTCATTCCCACAATAATTCTGCCACTATCAACTTTGAGTCGACTCAGGAAGTGAGAATTTTATTTGGAATTAACAACAGTGGAAATAGGAGCACATGTGTAAGCAAATACCACAGTATTTTAGTTCTCTATTAAAATCTGACTTAAATAGAGAATATGAGACCAATGAGTTCAAGAAATGTCTTTTGGGAACATTTTGTCTGTCAGGATCAATGAGGCTTGTCTGTCTTTGTGCTTCCGCATTCTGTCCTGCATCTGCAGTTTGGAGGAGCTGGAACAATGGTGTGAGGGGAACCTTCTCCTCTGGGCCGGCCCGGTCTCTTGCTCACGTGCAATCTCTGAGAGCTGCACAAATGTCTTAGCGGCTTGTAACAAAAGCCAATTTCTACTGTCTCACCAGGCCCACTTGATGTGTCTTTCCTGACGCTATTCAAGCCAAGCAATACTAATCCAAGCCGAAAGATGCACTGTGGAGTGCTTCAAGGTATGGCTGAGGAGGGTGAATGTTCCCTTCCCCAGGTGAGTTGTCTCCCGCAGAACCACCAACACCTGAGGAGCAGGAGCAGTGAGTCACCTGGTTCAGAGGAAAGTGGTGGAACTTTGCTGGAGCATGCGTGTCCTTGCCAGGCGTGTTCCTACAGCAGCGTTCAGCCCTGGCTCATGTTTCCCAGCAGAAGAGTTTCACTCTGTAGGCAGAGCAGATGCTTGTTCAGATTCACCGGCTGTTCCTCCTGAAATAAAACACAGTCACCTGGCATGTGGCTGGGGAGATGGTGGCCTTGGCGAAAATGCATATACACAAGGAAGGGGAACGAGAAACATTGCTCTGGTTGATAGGGCTTTGTATCTGTGTTGTCAACCTTGCAGATAACGCAGAACTTGCTGCTGGAAGAGGGCGGCCTGGTACAAGTGGACAGTGTCAATCTACGCGTTGGGGCTTATGCACATTTTCAGCCACAGAGTTGAGATTTTCTCACCACCACCAATAGCAAAGCTGCGTCTCCTTCCCACCAACTGTGGAGCAGGGGACAAGAGTTTTCTCCCACACTGGAATGGTGAAGAGGAGCCAGTGGTTCAGGTGTGGCTCATCTTGTCCCAGTAGAAGGTATATCCTGCTGCACCTTCTGATGACAGAAAGGATGGAGAGATTGTCTACAGTGATGGTGCCAACTGCAACAAAGGGTAGCCTGGAGTGAAGAAGTATGAATCTTGGCTAAAGTGTCCTTTGGAAGAGCTTGCACACCGTGACATTCACTAAAAGGCTGTCTACAGCACTGGTGACGTTGAAACCACCTTTGAGAGACCAAAGTTCAGAGTTTTATAACAGTAACTTTAAAGCTTTGATGTTACAGAATCCCAG
>JAVSBS010010227.1:0-12234 GCA_033124195.1 Coracias cyanogaster | reverse complement strand
GACTCCCCTGATGGACCTTCATCCCCATCATCATTTGTTTGTCCCTCCAGTTCCATGAACTCTATAATAATGAGATCCTAACATTTTTCTTCAGTAAGTATCAAAGCAGAATCTGGGTATCTTAGCATGGATAGGTTGAACACCTCCTGCACAAGGACCTAGGCAAGCACAGTAAAAGAAGTCCTTGGAGGCTAAGCACTGAGTCTTGCACCGAGTCAGTTCTCTTGGAAATTATGGCTGTATCCTGTAACATCCCTGCTAAACTTGGTGCAGCATGATTCTTTGGCTGTTGCAAAAAGGATCAGTGCCTAATGATTCATTTTTAAGCTCCAGTTAAATCAATGAAATATAAAATTCTTAAGACATATTCAGTCCCATGGAGAGAGGGATATGATGCTTCTGTCCAAACAGCATAACTGTATTATCTTCTGATAATTGGCTTTTTGGCTAGGTAATAAAATACATTTTTTTTCTGCTCCTTGCACAGTCTGACTCTCTGAAAGAAAGTGTAACAGCAGTGCAGAATAAAGAGCAGTGAAAAGAAGAGCTGCGAAAGGTACTGCAGCAACAAATATCACAGTGTGATAGCAAAAACAGTTTAGAAATAGTAACATAAGAAATAAACAATGTAAAATCAAGGAACTGCATGCATGGGATCTAACACTTGTAATATTACTTTAGTGGAGAGCTTAACTTGGCAAACTGATTTTGCTTCAAAGCCAATTACACTCAGGTTTGAGAGTCATCAGAGAAATTTTTGGTGATGTCTTCATATCACTGCATATTCTCTGAGATTTATGCAGGAAAGTTCTTTGGGACTAATTTCATGCAAATGAAAGTGTTTTCTTGTTTCTACAAGTGAATAATATTGTTGCAATGTCTTTGCTGATGTCTGGTAGCTACTGACATTCATCCAATTAAAAGCTACATTTTGCACAACGCCCTATTTTTAGGAGATAGAGGCAGAGGAAGATGCCTTTTCTTGCATTTTATTCGTATGTATTATAAAACACTGATGAAATAATCTGTGCTCTTCTTGACTTACATTTGACTCTGAGGGGAAAATGAAGGGAAAAAAAGTATTAGTATTTAGTTATTTATTTTTGTGTATTGGTGTTTGAAAATAAGCTGTTCATGTACAACTCTGAGAATCCAATCAACTGTAGTAATTGATTTTGTTCCTTGTGTTTGGAAATGGATGCATGACTACAGCTGTTTTCCTGCCTTAACTCCTTATTCCGTTCCCTACAAAAGGTCATATGTGTTCTGTTATGCATTTATTGAGTTTTTGTGATGGATTTTTTCAGATATGTTAAATGCCTCTAGTATCACATGGAGTTCATAAACATTGTGCTTTGTAATCTGTCCTACAAGGAAATAACAGATTACTGCTCAATTGAAAAATTAGCTGTATTCTGTGTTAATATGAGACCTTCCTTAGATTCAAAAGGTAAATGGAAACTGTTGGAGCAAAATTCTGGCAATTTTAGAAGAATTTAATATGTTTTCTCTCTCATCCCATCTCCAATGTAGTGCACCGATATAGTGCAGCGCAATATTGTGATATGTTCAATATCAGATTATAAACATAGGCATACATACAGTAACAAATATTTCTAGCATCAGTACAATCACCACCTGGTCACATCTTCCTGAGCTCTGTTGATGATGTCCTTCCAACTGAGGAGCCATCTTTGTCTGTTGTGTGCAGCAGGTGATGCTGGCACAGTGGGCAGCAGAGGAGCTGGGCCCACAGGAATTTGTGGTAGAACTGTCTGAAAGAAGACTTCTGAGGGGATGTTGCTGAGCTGAGCGTTGGCCTATGTGATCAGGCAACTGATGGCGGCATAAAATGATGATGGCTCAACCAGCACAACAATCATGCAACTTTTGTTGTCAGTGGCCCACTACCCCTAGTGCTTAAGTGGAAAATCTGGTTTATTTTTGGGCAATGAGGTGCTGAGCATAACGTTTTTGATCTTTTTATTATGCTTCTGTACTCTCCTTAGCAAAAGGATGTATATTACTGCAGATGAACGAAAAACACAAATTAGGGTGCTTTGAGAACATTAAACATATTCTAGTGTTTAGGCTGCAGGTCTTGAGACTTGGAAGAGGTATTTTCTAAGTATGCAGATACAATTTTTCCTTTTTTTAGTATAAGAAAATCATTTAACAAAAACAATACTTGAGAAGCAATATGGAGTATGTCTGGTGTTTATGCTTCTATGCCATATTACTTTTTAAATTCTTTAACATAAAGAAGGCCTGATATTAAAGACTTATTTTCCAGCTGTTAGATCATTCTTGAAATCACCTGGTTGGGAGATTGTTGCTGATTCTTTAAGTGCCTGCATCTGTCTTGTGTGATTTATAGTAAAAGGACATAATGGGTCTGAAGTTAAGTGAAATCACTGACAGTCTCTTCCATCTGCCACGCAGGTTAAACCCTAAATCAGCATGATTTGTTTCTTTTAAAGCCTAGATGATTCTTGAATGTGTTTGTTCCTGCATCCTATTGTTGCATATGAATGTATTTACCTCAGTACACCTTATTAAATTCAAGACACTCTAGTTTTTTCCATCTCTAACATAAAGTAACTGTGCTTACAATTGTTGCTGGAATGAGCAGTTAGGGAAAGTTTTTAGCTTAACCAGATAATGCCCTACATAGTGAAGTCTTGTTATTTTATCATAAAGGCTTTGTATCTTTTCCATCCTTGTCTTAAGCATTCATAGGTAACCTTGTTTTACTGAAAAGAATAACTGATCTTTTTGAGTAAAAGAAGTTAACCTAGCCTCCATGTAGAATGTTAAAATCCATCAGGCAGACTCAGGTGAATACAAACACAAAAGAGAAGTGTTTCCAGGAGACAGGTATTTGCTGCTTACCACTGAAGTGTATCAGAAATTAGAAGGAAAATACACAGCTAAAAAATTGTCAAGTTTTGCCATGATTCTCTGATATTTCTCTTCACACATTGTTTTCTGTGGCCCAGAGTTCACGAGAATATCAGTTTTTGCTTTCAGAAAAATTGTTTCTGACCATTGTTTGGAGAAAGCCTTGAAAACATGAAGCAAGGGCACCTTATAGTCTCAGAAAAATAGGAGGCAGAGAAGGAACTTCACAGTTTTTCTTCAGGTGAAGTCTCATGGCTTTTAAAGCAATATTATGATTTTTGAAGGGCACTGAATTAATTTTTTTAATGTTTGTCCTTGGCAGAGCTGAAAAATATGTCAGAGATGTATTTAAGCACGTTCTGGGGAAAAAAAATTGTGTGTATATTTTGAAGCTGCAAGAACCAGTGGGCTTTTTTGGTCTCCCTATTAGAACATTACCTTTTGAAAAACAACAGTGATTTTTGTTTATCATGAAAAAATACACCCACAATTTTAAAAGTAATCAGGTGTGCACGCAGACTTCTGCTGAACAGTGCACCTATCATATAGATCTAGTGGATATCAATGTTAATCTTTACCAATATGAAAAGTGTGACCTTGATAAAAAGACCTGTATTTTGAGGTTTAGGTGCCCTGAAGTCATCAGGTTTCAGTGGCCAAACTTTGGCCTTAGGTTGATTGCATTGTTTGGTTTATAGTATTTAGTACTAGAAGAAATGACTATGATCCTTATGTTTGTTTTGTCAGTTGTTAGGGAGAGTTGTTCTTTCTCTTATTTAGGCTGTCAGGATGTATATCCTTACCTGTACTAGCTGTAGTATAAATGGATGGAACCCCCCAATGTGGTGTTTGTCTTTGTGATTCGTCATACTTTAGCTTTGTGTGAACTTTTAGTAAATCCACATTGGAACTACTTTATATCATTAATAAATTACTCCTTCCCAGCTGTATGTTTGCCAACTAGTTACTGCAAGCTAAACATGCAGAACAAAAGAACATACGAATAGCTTTGAATGTACGCTCAACTGGGGAATGTGTTAACTGTAAACACATGATTTTCTGCAGATTTCAAGCATTCCATTGATGGAAGTTAAGAGTGGGAGAGGAGAAGAATCTGTATGCCCTTGATGTTTTAGCAATGTGCTTGGATCTGCTGTGCAGCACCTCTCTATAACTGAGATCAAGTGAATCTTAACTATACTTCTAAATGATTCTTCAGTAATAGAGAAAATAGGCTTGAAATTTTTAAGATCAGCATGGAGTTATTGAAGAGTTGCTATGATGCCTGACTAGTGAAATCTTTATCCCGAGGCATAAAATAAAATATTTTCCAGTGTTTGCAAGCTGAATAATCACATTGCAGCAGCTTAGAAAAAGTATTTTTAATGACTGAGGAAAGTTATTCATTGTGAATAAGAGCTGGAAAGCTGCACAATGTAATTCTAAAATAAGTCAAGTTTTTAGTTGGTAGAGATACAGTTTGAGCACAGTCCTGGCTATGTTTTTTTCCGAGTAGACTGGATGGCTTTTTCTAAATAGAAAGTCATCTATTGGCAGGAGGTATCGGAATAAAATGGAATAATAGTTGTATGTTCAATGCGCTCCAGAAATCCCTTGAGGTAAATTCTCTTACACACTTCAGTGGCTGTTGTAAGCCTGTGAAGTTCCTCAGCCACCATATCCCATTATGCCTTCCTTTCCGTTTTCCCCCAGTCTAAAATCTTTCTTCATATTATTTATTTATGAATATGTGACATTATTCCCTAAGAATCTGCATGAATTTGCAAAGCTTTTTGTGATAGCTGCTGATAAAGTGGAGGCCCTTAATGTAAGACATTTTAAATGCAAAAATTCCAGCACTTATACCTCTGTTCTGTCCCATAGTTCATTTTGGATGTCTTGCTCACAATCTGCATTCTGATTTCTGCACAAATTATTTTACTATAATATAGGGAGATTACTTGCACAAATGCATTTAATAGGATTTTGTTTGTTTCACAGAATGAATCTTCCAAAGCCCTGAGGCTCTTCAACATACTGCATAAAGTTCTATTCACTATATTAAATATCAGCAGAACACGTGGAGCAGCGGTGGGCAGTGTAATGAGGTACATTGTTTTTCTTTCCTTGTCTAGGTTCATCTATATGGATGTCTTTCACTACATTTCCTTAGAAGTGAAGAACTTCTAAGTTAGTGGCATTTTGAATTAAGGAGTCACTTAACATGTTTCAGAAAGAACTTGAGGCTGCTGGGGGAATATAGCCTAAAGTTCAAGGAAGTTGCAGCCACCTCTGTCAGTTACAGTGCACACTATGCATTGTAAGCACTGAGCAGAGTGTGGATGTACGAAAATCAAGTAGGCCTAGATCAACAAGAGATTTCTATACCTGACTGTAATACCCATTTTTAAATCAACACTGACACTCATGCTTACCTATACCTAGCACTTAATGCATAAGTGCTTTCATCTATAAAATCCCTGGTTTGCTAGATAATTCCAGAATTGCCACTGTCTTAATGCTCATGAGCTGCTCAATGCTCTGTTGTATACAAAACATACCAAGATTAGCAGTATAGGGAGTTCTTGCAGCAAGACGCGATATGGCATTTTGTGGATACCATTACATGTCTGGAGCTTCAGTGATTCAGGGTGCAGGAGTTTTCTGTTACAAATTGACCTTGTGCTTCCGTTTCTGCATCCTTCTGTATATATATTACGTGACTTCAGCATTGGTACTTTCCTCATAGTCTCACTTTTAGTGAAATTAACATCAAACCTACATGCAGGGGTCCAATCCAGAACACTCCATTTGCAATGTGGATGCAAGGTCCTCCAGCAGTTAGTGCTCTAGGCATGGACAGTGCATGTTTAGGACTGGCAACTGGCACAAACTTTATTCCTCATAAAATCTTTTTTGTTCCTTCTTAGGTATATTTATCTATTTGTCTTCCTCTGCTCCTTCTAGACAACACAGAAGGCCTACAAGTGCCTAAAAAATAAGGCCTCACAGCTTCCTGGTTATTTTATGAGCTTAGTCCCAAGAACTCTTTTCATTCAATTCAAGTGTGTGCCAACTCACGTGCTCTCATGCATATAGTAGTAATTACAGTGCTTAAAAGATGTGTTGCAATGACATTATGATTTGTCAGCAGCGTACTACTACTGACTGTTGTCATGGAAAATTTATAATAGCAACATTGTTAAGTAGGATGTTTGCTGATTTCCCAGTGAACTGCAACAAACAACACCACCGTACCTTGTAAGCTGTTTAATAGAGAACGCAATGTTAGGAGTTACATCATATCAAAATGCAGTATCACCATGAAAAGAACCTCACCCATTGCTTATCTCTCTTACAACTTTCAGTAATTTTCTTTGATATCATAGGTACATGCATTTACATCAGCTAAAGTTCTGTCTAAATACAATTTTATAGCTGTTCTAACTGTATATGTGTTGGTATTAACTTTGTCTCAACGTTTCTCAAGTCACCAGAAAACCCTGTGTTTAGAAGATGTGTGGCAGATACTCCAGTTCACTGCTGAGGAGTATAAAGCTGTGGCTCAGATCTATGTGCTCAGACCTGCTAAGAAGTAGGTATATCACACTGAATTACGCACCTTATGGAAGCTGTGGAGTCCTTTGCTTAAAGAAAATAGACTTTCCAAAGCTGAGGGCTGGCTGCTATAAAAATCAGAGAGTTTCCATTCAATTTAATAGACTGGCCCAAATCATGGAGGCAACTGATGGTATATGGTGAAAACATAGCTTTTAAAGTCAAAAAAGCCACCTTTTCACATTTTGAATTTGCAGATATTGCTGGGCAGACCCTCCTCATACAGAAGTCTGCTGCCTTCTGGGCCTGGGTTAATGATGACACTAGCAAACTTCCTAGCTTGGTATGGCCCTCAGACTATTTCCTGTTACTGATCTACCATACGGATGGAGATGAAGTTGCAACCAATAGTCCAAGGATGATCAAAAGAGACTTCAGGGCCTTGAGACGGTTGATGAGGAAATCTGGAGCACAGGGTTTTTTCCTCTATTCTTCCAGTTGTGGGCAGTGACATCAGAAGAAGCAGTCAGATCCCATCTATTAATACATGACTCCATGGCTGGTGTCACCACCAGAGTTTGGGCTTTCCAAACAAAAAACTTCACAGTTTGGGATGGCCTACAGTGGCACCAGGCTTGCTCAAAGGGGGAAGAGGGTCTTTGCTCAGGAGCTTGTGGGGCTTATTGACAGGGCTTTAAACTAGATTTGAAGGGGAAGGGGGATAATATCTGACTTGTCTGTGACAACCTGGGGCTGACACACCAAGGTTAGAGGGTGGTGCCAGCAAGGGCCCTTAGCCTGTTGCTCTGAGACGTGCTTGGGACACTGCACACTTGAAGTCTTATGGAGATGAGCCAAGGGCTCCCGAGGTAATAGGAGCCAACAGGGAAACACCATTGAAATGCCTCAGAGGAATTAAGGTATGTTTCTCTAAGAAAGTGACATGGCCAACAGCCCAGCTGAAGTGCCTCTACACCACTGCACACAGCACAGGCAACAAACAGGAGGAGTTGGAAGCCACCATGCTGCTAGAACACTGTGAACTAGTTGTCTTTACTGAAACTTGGTGGGATGAATTCCATGACTGGAGCACAGCTGTCAATGGCTACAGGATGTTCAGAAGTGACAGGTAAGAAAGGAGGGGTAGAGGGCTTACACTCTACATCAAGAAATTAATAGTGTGTGAAGAGCTGTCACTGAACAGTAGCCACAAACAGGTCAAAAGCTTATGGGTAAGCATTAGAGACCAAGGCAACAAAGGCAGCCTTGTGGTTGGTGTCTACTACAGGCCGCCTGATCAAGGGGAGCGTATTGATGAAGACTTCATACTCCAGCTACAGGAGGCATTGTGCTCTCAGGCTCTTGTCCTGATGGGGGTATTCAACCTCCCTGACATCTGCTGGAAAAGTAGCATGGTGAGATGTAGGCAATCCAGGAGATTCCTGGAGTGCATTGAGGATAGGTAATAGAGGGCTATGGGTCAGGCAAAGAGCAAAGTCAGGACCCTGAATTTTAGGAAAGCAAACTTCCAGTTGTTCAAGGAGTTAGTCAATATGACCCCTTGCCCTCAGGGACAGGGGAGCAGAACAGAGCTGGCAGATTGTTAAGGACGTTTTCCATAGAGAGCGAAAGCTCTCAATCCCCACGTGAGGAGGCCTATGTGAACCTCATAAGGTGCAAGGATCTGGACCAGGGTAGGGGCAAAACTCTGCATCAATACAGGCTGGGGTTGAGAGCAGCCCAGCAGAGAAGGGCTTGGGTGTACTGATGGATGAGAAGTTGGACATGAGCCGGCTCACAACCCAGAAGGCCAACCATCTCCTAGGCTGCATCAAAGGAGTGTGGCCAACATGTCAAGGGATGTGGTTCTGCCCCTCTGCTCTAGTGAGACCTCACCTGGAGTAGTGCATCCAGCTCTGGAGTCCTCAGCACAAGCAGGACATGAACCTGTTGGAGCAAGCCCAGAGGAGGGCCACAGAAACAGAGAGCTGGAACACCTCTCCTATTAGGACAGGCTGAGAGTTCAGGTTATTCAGCCTGGAGAAGAGGAGGCTCCAGGGAGACCCTGTTGCAGCCTTCCAGTACTTAAAAGGGAGCCCGTAAGAAAGATGGGAACAGTCTTTTTAGCAAGGCCTGTTGCAACAGGACACGGGGCAATGGTTTTAAACCAAAGGAGAGTAGATTTAGACTAGATACAAGGAAGAGGTTTTTTTACAATGATGGTAGAAACACTGCCAGAAACACTGGCACAGGTTGCCCAGGGAGGTGGTAAACTCCCCATCCCTGAAAATGTTCAAGGTCACATTGGACGGGGCTCTGAACAACCTGATCTTGTTGAAGATGTCTGTGCTTATCTCAGGGGCAGTTGGACTAGATGACCTCTAAGGGTTCCTTCCTACCCAAATTATTCTATGATTCTAGGGAGAAGGTATTGAGCACTTGTACTGTTGGCATGAGGAGATGAGGAAAGACTTGGAAGGAAGTTAGGAATCACAATGGAAGCAAAACTGTATACAGGGGAATTGTGAATCCAGTCCTAAGAAAAAATCAAAAGCAGCCCATATACAGGTACCCACCTGATACTGGAGAATGCAGTAGTGTTTATGTATTGGCTGGTTACATACAGGAAAGGAGTGGAGCGAGGGTGTGGAAATGGTTCTTCCTGAGCTGCGGTGTTTTCAGTTGCTGATAATAAAAATGATTATTAAATTCACTGTCAATGGCAAAGGCTATAGGAGCAGACCATCTAAAGCAGGGAGGTTGTAGATGCTCCACCACTGGATGTACTCAAGACTAGGTTGGATGGGTCTTTGAGCAACCTGGTTTAGTGGAAGGTATCCCTGCCTGTTGCAGAGGGGCTGGAAGCAGATGATCTTTAACGCACCTTCCAAGTCAAACCATTCTATGATTCTGTGAAATATATTTGTATATTATTGAGTTTCTTGGTTTTTCTCTAAAAGCTGTTTTGCTCTTAGGAACCTCAGGCAGTCAAAACTCACTATTTACCTCTTCTCCAACTCATAAGGTTGGCTTAAAACATAATGAGTTTTTTTAAAACAATGAATATGTATTGATTTTTATTTGCCTTCTAGTTTTTGAGAGATGTTGATAAATATATCCATTAAAGAAAAGCTGGGAAAAAAATCTTACTTAAGCTTATGAAGTCAGGAACCAGAGAGGCAGTCATGTGGCTTGGAATATGTCATCATTTAACATAATGATTTGCTGAAGATGATCATTTGCATATACTTCCAGAAGTCCCATTGAATTTTGAAGAGCTGTGTTTCTTAGTTTCGATTTGCATTATATGTGGTTACTGTTCGTATAGAAAGTTTAACACTTTATCAAAATTGTGTTGTTGTAAGAGTCCTCCATTAGTCTCTTAAAAATTAGGCCATTTCATTTCATTTTATTTAAAAAATGAGATATTCTTGAAAACTACCCTTTATCTGAAACTCTAACTGTGATGTTAAGTGTTATGATGAGCTGTCATGTTATCCTCTTGTTGCAAAGAGTCTACACTGTAATAAATTTGGTGGAAGATTCTCTTATTCCTCTAAAATCAAGAAGAGTTCCTTTCTAAGTCTGCTGAACTCTTTTGAATATTATCTGATGTGTTCCCTCAGATCAGGACTAGTTGACCAGTTGGTTCACTCCTTTAGTCTTCTTGTCCCGTATTATGCTTATTTTAACTCTGATGTGCGACATAGCTTTGCTGAAAGGCTGGATGATCACTCTTAAGTATGCTACTCTAGAGAGTCAAGCAGGAATGAAGTACAACAAATGTACTATTACAGTAGCTCTGACAAAATCTTCATTACTGGTGTCTTCCTCAGTCTCTACAACCTAATATCAAGCACTGGTTGCATCACAACTTGCTTTTAAGTCAGGAGGAGAGGCAAAAAGCTCTGTGTTACTTCCTTTAATTTAATTGTGTTTGGGGAAACCTACAGTGTGGATGGTGAGGTAGTGTTTGGGTCAGCTGCATCACTAGATGGAAGAGTCTCGCTATAGTTGGAGTACAGAAGAAAACCTTCATGAAGCTTTGAGATAAAGCTGCTGTATATTCAGTTTATGAAAGTAATATGATTCTTTGATGTTACGTCTTAGCGTCTGATACCTGCTTGGTAGTGCTTAGGCTGTGCTATCACTAATTATAGGACAAGCAAGAAGTGGCAGATAGTTGGAGAAATGTTTGAAGACATGCTGCTTATCACAGGCTGAATTCTGTCTCAAGGTATACAAGATCAACTTAAGGCTCATTCATTCATTTGACAATCTAATCTTCTATAAGTGTTCTGTCTGTTCAGGGAGGATGCTTTTGGGTTAGTAATATTTATCAATGCTAGTGTCTTTTTAAAACCACATCCTTATCTTTATTGTTTAGAGATAACATTTACTGGCCTGGGGGAGAGGGACATGAAGGAGCTGATTGTGTTCTTTTATTTCTTCCAAGATTCGAGCAGAAATTATAACATATATTCCTAGCTCTTGCTGTTACTGAGAGAACTTTTGGCTTCTTAAAGATGATATTTGGACGTGTAATTAAATTTGCTGTAGCTACTATGTTCTCACAAAGTTTGCAAGATAGCTTTTCCAGTACCTTGATGCAGATTATGTAATATAGCTATTAAGCATGGATTATCTTTTGAAGGAAAGGCAAAGATTAATACTCAAACTAAAATGACAAATTAAGTGTGTGTGATGAGATGTAGACTTGAAGTGATAGAGGAAATGGAATCAGAGAAGGAGAGAACTTTAAAATGAGATTAATAGAGCCACATGTTCAAGTAAAATTATTTAGCTTCCCATTCTGTATAGGGACAAAAAATAAATGCTTATTTTACACATATTAAATAGGCATATAATGACCTTTTAGAACAGTCTGGCTGACAATTTCAGTCTTACATATTTTATAGTAAGCCTATCTGCAACTTTGACAAAGTCTTCCTGGGAAGAGAAGAGACTCTGCAGACTGTTCTGTAGAACATTCCTGAGAATTTTTAGAAGTGAGTGTAGATACAAGTATTTTTTAGTAAAGCTTATCCATACAGAGCTAAATCAGTTGCCAGATGCGGTGCATAGAAGGAAATTCTCCTCAGTTAGTTTAGAAATAACTTGTTGGCTTTTATTTTGCTTTCCTATATAGAATAAATTTCAATCCACTTCCTGTGATCAGTTGGGTATTTTGTTCAACAGATTTCTGTCCTTATGAGTTATTCAGGTAGGATGACCACCAGGGTGTCTGTGAGAGCTGGAGCTCCTTTGGAGGCTCCTCCTCGGAGCCTGTGGTGTTTTTTACAGGAGCAATAGCAGCTGCTCCCAGCAGGTCATATCAGGCAGCAGCTCAGGAGGCAGAGCCTCAGCTTCATTTTCTGTGAATAGAACCATGTCTTGGTTTTCAAACGTCAAATGACAGGTGCTGAGAGAAGCTTCTGCTTTTGTGTTGGCTCTGCTGTCTGAACAGCTTTTTCTAGTCTCCTCATACGATGGGGCAGCAGACCAGCCCTGAACCACCCATTGGCCTGCTGACTGAAATGCTGGCAGTGCATGATGCAGAGTGACATCTTTTTCAAAAGTGGTTAGTATTTCATGTACCCACAGATCTACAGAAATCTGAACTCATTTTGTTGGTCTTATGATGCTAACCTTCTCTAAGGATTTGTGCTGTTTTCTCCTTCTCTATTGTTGTGGTCCGGATGCAAGCGTCCGTGCCGCCTCCCAAAAGGGGAGAGGATCAAGGGTAAAACCAGATACTGCCTTCTCCAGACCCGT
>JAVSBS010010226.1:4549-19449 GCA_033124195.1 Coracias cyanogaster | reverse complement strand
ACACTCCTCCAGGCATCCAGATAACACCAGATATCAATCTAGTGATGGCTGCCACCTCGCCCAGTGCTTGCCACCTCGTTCAGTGCTGAGTTTCATGCTTCCAGGCATGCAGCTACAGGGTGTATGTGACCTGAACTTTTGTGACTAACTCCTCTTCTCTACACCACCCACCGCAACGGCTCAAATTGTGCACACCTCCTCCAGCCAGTTTCCCCCTGATACTTATATACAGAGCATAGTGTCAGTATGGTATCAAATATCCCAATAGATGGTTCAGTTCAGCTATCCTGGATGTGGTACCTCCCAGCTTCTTATGAAAATTAACCCTATCCTAGCCAAACCCAGGGCATTATCCAGCCCTTGTTCTATACTATCTACATGCCCAGATCCTACACTTTTTTACTATTTACCACTTCTTTTCATGCCTTATATATACACACACACATATATACAGATATTCCCCTAAAACTATGGGCCATCCCTCTATTGTGTCCATAGATTTCATTTCATCCATGACTTTGGGATTCCATCTGTTGCAACAGTCTTTCAGGGCAGGAGAGATAGTGTTGGATTGTTGCATGCTGCATCCAGAGCTCAAGGTTGGTGTACCTGATGTGGTCCATGCTCTGTAGATTGAGGCTGGGATCTTGAGGAAGTTGCTAGGAACCAGTTCATGAAGCCAGTTCAAGTTCCATCACCACTGCCCCTCTCTCAATTTAATCAAAGTCCATCCCTCACTGATTTGAGTGATTCTGACAATAATGCCATTGATATGACATACTACAGCTGTGGTAGTGACAATATACAGTGGCAGGGTTATTTAGCAATTACTATCACACAATTTAATTCACTCAAAATTAAAACCCCTTGAGGTACACATTGGACTTCCCACATCACTCACCAAGTGCATCCATGTCCTTGAGCAACAGCAGACCTATGGACATCTTTGCCTTTGCCTGAAGCAGGATTATCCCAGACCATCTTCTCTAAAATAGTGTTCATGTGCTCTGTAGGGACTTTATCCCCTTCTACACCATGTGGGAGCTTTGACTGGGCAGGCCAGCTCAACTGGCGGATTCTTTTATGTTAACTAACCAGATGGCTTTTGCTAAATGTGCATCCCAATGTCTGAAATCAGGTAATAGATTTATATTTTATCCTGTCCTACCTATCTTATTTATGCATATGAAAAGTTATTCCTTCAGACTTTTAGAGGAGGAAAAATAATATCTTTCCAGTGGGTTACGTAGAAAATTTCCGGTGCTATGTATGTACCATGGTTTTTGTTCTATTCTCTAAGCTGTATTGCATGGGTAGGAGAATTTCAGAGAATTTTGTTCTTGCTATTGTAAATGAAACCCAGAGTAACACTTTAAAAGCTGATGACGCTTAAAATGTTTGGTTTCTGTGACTTATCATACAAATACAGTAAGCCATAGTTTTATGAATATAAGTAGTTAATTAAACTTGGTATCAATATCACAGTAAGAAAGAAGAATAAGACAAAAACTGTATGCAGTCTTAGAAAAAAAATGACTGAATAATGCTACCCATATTTTTTGTAAAAGCTATTAATCTACAATAAAAAGTCATAAGCAGAAGTCCAGAATTAAAATACCATACAGTAATTAATACATAGAAGAAAAGTGAATCTGAACTGTTTTTTTAAATATAGACTTGAATAAGTAGTGGAATGAATTCACGGTGTAGTACAACAAATGTGTAGAAAATAGATTTCATAGTTATAATAACTATCTTTTTGCAGTGTAAAATACTCTAAATGACTATGTTCATCAACTGAGCACAATTTAAATTTTAATGACAAAAGTTTTCTACTTTATACTGTTGGCATTATTTAGTCGTTGTTTTTTTTTACCCTGCAGGTAAAAGTTTGAAAAGGTAAAAGAACTAATATAATCAAGATTTCTAAGTTCCTTTTAACAAATCTGTTTCCTTATTCCTCAAAAAAAAATATAATGTGATAACATTGTGATATCAACTGTTCAATTTGGTCTCATAGTACTGATTGGATTTTGTGATTTTACCATGTTTAAAACTAATTACATTTTTTAAAAATAAAGATTTTTTGTGTGTGTTTATGTGAAATTCAAGCAGCAGTAGAAATGCAGGATTTTGTATTTCTTCAGTTTTTAAATTTCTTTATTTTGATTGTTGTGTGACTACGCACGTTATCACTGTGAGCTGACTGAGCAATTGCACTATATAATCAGTTCTTTTTGCAAATTATGTTTTACAATTTCTGAATCAGTACAAGAAAATAACAATTAAAAAACCCACAACAACAACACCAAAAACATTTCTTTATGTTTGCATTCATTGTTTGATTGAAACTTTTCATTGTGAATCATTCAGTCCCTCAGTCCCAAATATGAAGTAAAACCAATGAGTATATTAACATCAAGTGCGCATTTAATCTGCCAGAAGCATGGTAGGCTGGTTTGCAATTGTGAGGGCTTAACAAACGCACCTGGCAAATGAATTCTCCTTAAAATAGCTAGAACAGCACAAGCTGTCCAAAATCGCAAGTCAATAGAGAGATTAACAATGTTTCTCTCCATTGTTTTCAAATATTCATTCAATATATTAAAAGCTTTTCATTGTTACTCACTATTGGAGTGTTGTTTGCTTTCTTCTAGATGATAAAAGCAATGCTTTGCCATACTAACTGGAACAAAACAAGGTATTTGATGCAAGTCACCTTCTACTATAAAATTGCAAAGGCTCCTGTTAAGACTCGGGTGCCAAAATCTTAGCAGAGAATGCCTGGTGCACCTCTGTGAACCTATTACTCAACCTGAAGTAGATTAACTGACTGATTATCAATCTTTTAATGTATGTAACCTTTTGAGATGGCAGTATTCAATAAAATTTATAAATATATTTAAAAGTCACATTCCAACAAGGATTTTTTGGGGAAAAACAATGGTGTAATAAGAGTTGTATTACTACCTTGGCTGAATCTTGTTGATTCTTGTTTTCCTTTCATTATAATGACCAAACGAAAGTTAAATATATGACTTGTAAATGTATGGATCAATGTAATAGGTGACAGATCAGTACTGGGGGGAAGGGGGAGAGTATCCGTCAGAGAACAGTTTTGAAAAAGAAATAGTAGTTGCTGGTGGCCACTTAAAATCTATAAAAGATAATGTTTATCTTCTTCATTGTCTTGAGGCTATTACCAATGACAATGAACTCAGAAGCTTAATATAAAGAAGGAATTTTACTGTAGAAGTGCACTGCATAAAAGTGAGTGCCTTGAGAAACAAGGTACTTCTTCATGCAAGTACACCTGAGTCATATATTACAAATCACTAGATACTTAAATTTTTCACCGTAGCCGGTATCCAGCTTGTGCATTCAAGGTAATTTTGAAATATAGTTCATGTTCCTACTACACTCTACAGAATAATGAAATCTCTTTTCAAGGTAATATATTGCCCATCATGTCTATGTAGTGTCAGTCAGAAGTAGAGGACTATTGCTCACACAGCCAATGCTTCACTCATCTGTTTCCTTGAGCACTGAAGGTCATAACATGATCACAGCTAACAGAGGTGATGTTGTGTAAGTCTCTAGCAAAGGAAACGATGTAGTTCCCAGCTATTTCTTTTTTACATGTACAAAATTTTTAAAAGTTCATTGGTTAATTGCATGCAACTTAGTATTCAGCAATTAAGTTAATCTTAAGCTATTAGGAACACACTAGTCTGCTGTACAAACATATTCATAATTTATTCTTGTTTGTCTCTTCCAAATGAGGAACTAAGTCACAATTTTCTGAATCAACCTTAATGCTACCTATGTTTGTTATGTTGTTCCTGAAGTTGTTTCTCAATTACAGCATTCATCAGTTTATAGAAAAAAATGTTCATCAAACCATATCCTGTCCTGTGCAGATCCACAAACATACTGGTTCATAGATAAGCATTGGCTTTTCTAAGTACATATCAATCTTCCGCATGTTAGCCAAACCTACATTAATAATGTAGTATAACATTAACTCGTTGTTAACTGCTAACATTCAATAACACCTCAAAAGTAAGTTCTTAGGGGAAAAAAATATCAGGCCAGATCCAACATCCCAAGAGAGAGGTTGGCTGCCTCAGCTCTATCACTCTGGGTTCAATCAGTGGCGAAGTTGAAGATGTATTCCCAGAAGGCACATGCACACAGAGCACATTTATGTACTACATACGTACATATACACATGGCTGGCCACACAAACCATGGACACACAGAGCACCAACATTGAACACATACAGCATCAACGGCCTCATCCTGCTTTCCACTTGTGCCAAGCAGGTGGAGGTCCACTAGTGAGAATACATATAGCGATATGTACAATCTTGGACCTCTCTGCAGCTGGACTCAGACACAGCCTGCCCAGTGGCTGTTCCTGGAGCTCAGCTTCCCCAGTTGCTGGCACCTGGACATATGAGTCCCCAGGGCCATAACTCCACTCCAGTTGCTGGCGCAGAGCGTTTCACTCACTCACACACACACACACAGAAGCAAGTTCCTCAGTTGACCCCAAAAGTCTACAGTCTTTCTAGCAACTGGCCAAGACTATCCTGATCTCCCATCAACCAACAACCCTGGAGTCTCACCTGTAGAGACACTCCCTCACACAACTCCCAGACCACATCATGTACTCACTGGCTAGCCCAGCTTAACCTTCACTGCAGTGCTCACTCACTCACCCACATACCCACAGCCACTCTATTTCCTGGCACTATGGACCCACATCCCTCCAACCTGTGGACCCACCCCAGGGGCTGGCACTTGGTTTCACACAGTCAAGCCTCCATATTCAGTGGATGAGACTTTGATGGTTGATGGCTCCTGTTGTGGGCCTGGCAATAGCCTGTCAGAATATTATTTTGGTTTCTGTGCTCTTCTGTGAGTTTACATCATCAATGTAATGTACAAGAGGCAAGGAAAATATTTTAAAAGGCAAAAACCTGGAAATAAGCCATTTAGAGTCCTCACTTATTGTTATTGATCCTAGTCCCGTTGTTATCCAATAACTGGATGGAGTAATCCCTAAAATGGAACAAACATTACCTCTTACAAAAAAAAGAGGATACATAGAGGAGCACTTGATATTGAGTTAGTCTGAAATACCTTATTGTCTCTATAGGAGCTAGACCTTTTTTATTAGATAGTGTGTGAAATTAGGAATAATTTAATTTAATTTTAGTCAAATATTATAATAATTCAGATCCACTTTATAATTATCAGGAACAGATAGACATCTCTAAACAGATTATCCTGTAACAGGAGTGGAAGATTGATGGGATGATTGTGTTTATAAAGCCCTGTATCTTTCTAAAAACTACTGCTGAGGGAATATTGACATGTTATTTGGTCTGGAAAACCTACCTTTTGAAGGCTAAAGATCGGGCAGTTTGGCCCCATCCCAAATACTGCTCCCACACACATATTACATAAAAGACTCTTCAGTCGTGACTCCATACCTTCCTGAGAATGCCTCTTACAATATGCGTGCCACCTACTGGCTCAGTTGTGTTTGCAGGTAAAAGGCAAATAAGCACCACTTTGGGGTAACAACAATAGTAATTTTCACACCTAATGATATTCAGAGATTTAAAAATAAAATAAAATGGCAGCAGAAGAGAACAGTATGTGATTCTGGTCTAATGAAATGGTTTTCCATGAATGATGTTGGAGATTTAATGCTTCTGCTATTTCACTGATTCACAGAAAAAGCACATCTCACTGAAACATTAAAAAGTGTGATACTTTGTAAAGTAAAACTTGCATCCAGCCTTCTGAAAATTCAGTTGGTTTCTTTTCTACTTATTTATTATAAACATTAACATTTTTACTTATGTTCTGCTTTAATATCCATAACTGGATTACCCATTTCACTTAGTGCTGTTAGGAAACACTTCTGAGATGTTATTCCTCTCAGTGAGTAGGTGTTGTGATGCACTTGATGAACAAAATGCAGCAGATTCTAAGTAACTTTTTTTTTAACTTTATTGGCAAAGCTGTGCTAGCAGTAAGTAATAAAATATTAAACTTATTTTCATGACTAAAATCTGTAATTGTGATTCTAAATACACCACAGGGCTATTCCTCTGATATAAAATGGTGCCACTTCTTTAGAGTTCTTTTTCTTTAGAAATAGAGGTACACTTTCAAATATTTAAACCCTTAGAAGTGTTTCTTATAGAAAGAATTACCAGTAATTAAGGACAAAGTTATGTTGCACACAGATTGTTTTATTTATTCAGTGAATCTTCTAATAAATTGGTGAAATGTAACTATTTGGTAAATATTCAAATAGTTGAGGAATATGAAAAATATCACATTTACTTAAACATTTCTTTAATGTCTTACAGAAAAATACGTCACAATCTTATACTTTGTTTAGAAATACAGGTTCAAATTAAGTAACTATACCTATGTAAAGACATCACCCTATATGCTTCAGTCACTGATAACTGATGTCATTACACTGGTATAGATTCATACCAGTTAGGCAGGACAAGAATGAGATTTTTACCATTGTCACAATACAGGCTACAAATATCTTATGAAATTACAAAGACTGCATTTTCTTTTTCTCTCTTGCAAAGCTCTGTTATCTTATTACTAAACGAGATAAGAATTTCATCTGACATAAACACTTATTTCAGTTTTAGGCTCAAGCCAAAAAGGCTTTTAACTTCTGTCCTGTAGGAGCTATTCATAGAGAAAGAGTTGGCTGGATGGTCACATCTGAGTTGCAGATGACAGCTCAGTGTCCATGTGGAAACCAGTAACAATTGGTCTGGTAATGACCTCAGGGGTCAGTATTTGGACCACTGTTGTTTAATGTCTTTGCGAGCTGTGCGGACAGTGGAATTGAGTGCACCCTCAGCAAGTTTGCTGATGACTCCATGTTGTGTTGTTCAGTCAACGTATTGGAGGGAAGGGATGTGATCCAGAGGCACCTTGACAGGCTTAAGAAGTGGGCCCATTAAAACCTCATGAGGTTCAACAAGGCCAAGTACAAGGTCCTGCACATGGGTCAAGGCAATCCCGAGCAGATATACAGGCTAGGCAATGAGTGGATTGAGAGGAGCCCCTCAGGGAAGGATGATGGATGAAAAACTGAATATAACCCAGTAATGTGAACTCACAGCCCGGAAAGCAATCACATCCTGGGCTGTGTCAAAAGAAGCACGGCCAGCAGGTCGAGGGAGGTGATCCTACCCCTCTACTCTGCCCTTGTGAGACCCCACCTGGAGTACTGTGTTCATCTCTGGGGCCCCCAGTGTAACAAAGACGTGGATCTGCTCTAGCTAGTCCAGAGGAGGGTCATGAAGATGATCAGATCAAAGGGCTGGAGCACGTCTCCTATGATAGGCTGAGAGATTTGATGTTGTTCAGCATGGAGAACACAAGGCTATGGGGAGACCTTATAGTGCATTCCAGTACTTAAAAGGGACATACAGAAAAGAGAGGGAAGGGTTCGTTATCAGGGGGTGTAGTGATAGGGAGTGGGGCAATGGTTTTAAACTGAAAGAAGGTAGATTCAGTTTGGATATGAAAAAAATTATTTACTGTGAGGGTAATGAGGCATGGGAACTTGTTGCCCATAGAGGCTGTGGACGCCCCCTGCCAGGAAGTGTTGAAGGCCAGGTTGGATGGGGTTTTCGGCAACTTGGTCTAGTGGTAGGTGCACCTGCCTACGGCAGGGGGTTGGAACTAGGTGATCTTTAAGGTCCTTTTCAAGCCAAATCTTTCTATGACTTCTATGAGGTTAATACTCTTGTCATAATAAAGAAAAATCTTACATCATTTTTTTTCATAAATATTTTCTTTACTGTTTCATAATAGTTTATTCTTACTATTTGTCATCAAAGGTATGTTTCTTCAACATAAATACGTCTCCATATGAATTACCAGATTTTTACTGTAAACTTTAAATCATCTCAGCATTCACTCTGTTGCAAGAATCATTTGTCCGCATAACAGGTTCAACTGAACAACAGATTTAGGGTGTACAAAACTGTTCATATATCAGTCCAGTGAAAAACAGGCAGTGTTCTGTTGTTAAAAATGGGGAAAAAGATATCAAGGATGTATAATTGTATGGCTAAGACATGCAGAGATCTATTGCAACAGCACTTTGAATTCTGCTGAGCAGAAACCAGCCCAGATTTTGACACTTGATTTCTTATGTCCGTATGTTACCTAAGAAAATGCTGAATATTTAGCACTGCAGATGAAATTGATCCTTAAATTAAAAGCAAGATTCTTTAAGGCCAAATTGCACAACTGTATGTACGCTGACAGAATAATATCCTGATGTATATTTAAGCAAATAAAAAAAAGGTGGTTATCTCACTGTAAAAGATCTATAGATACAAACTTCAAATTTAAATGTAAACGTCAGCTACGTCAATATCTTGTTCTGTCTATTATTTAGAATTTGTCTTGCACCCAAATTTGGGTTTTAAAGATTAAATGAATCAGCTTTAGTATAAGGTTCATCTAAAGATAATTCATATCTTTTGTACATGGGTAAATGCATTCATGCAACCAAACATAAGCTTACTAAACAAGAGTAAAATCTGTGTTCTTTTGTCTGCATGTAAGTTTGAAAACACACAAGTTCCTTTGCTCTTCACTGCTCCGACAATGCACACTCATGTACCACATGCTGGCTCCCAAAGAGCAGTCACACTGCTGTCAGTTGTGAGTGCAAAGGTGTGCTGCATGTACTGATTGCATGTAGTGCCCTGCACTGTGCATCAGGAAGGAGGACCACCCATCACCACAACCACTGCTTTGCCAGTGTGTATCTGTGGATGTCTGTGTCTGTGGACATGTGTGCATTTATACAAAGACTAAATGCAAAATATCTTCCAGACCTAAAGAATTTATTTTTATTTGCAGCTGTAATTCAAATCGTAATTAAAGTTTGACACTGGGAAACAAATCCTTATATGCTGCAAATTCATAGTACTCACTAATGACTCTGAAAAAATGAGCAGCTGACTTAACTTCCTGGACTTGACCGTAAGTCCTTTCACTGTCATCAATGCACCCTTGCATTAATTGCTATTAAACACCCAGTCTTGCTTTAATTGTACTCTACCTACATTTTGGGGTAAACACAGATTTTGTGCTTTGCTGAATACATTTCTAGAGGAACAGAAAAGCAAAATTAAAGGTGATATTGTACTTTGTATCTCAGTGTGTCTTAGCAACATTTGACAGTGAATAAAACACACAATAGCAAGAATAGGAATAGATTCTAAACATATTTGTTTATATTTGCTGATTTACAAGGCCTTATGTTTTTCTTTCTGGGCAACACAATTAAACACATTCACATATATGTACATGTCTAAACAAAGTAAGTTCCAGCTGCAAATAGTTTTGTGTGTCTGCCCGCGCTCATTTATCATCTGAAAACACAAGGGAGACTATCATTGTAAAGTCTACTTTCTTCTTTCCAGAGCTGGCTTAACTTTCACATTTTCATGAGGCAAGAAAACAAAAATTTAATTTTTTAATTTTTTTTAAAAATAAATAAATGGTTGTCCCAGACAGCCCACCTGACAAGAACAAAGAGGGCATGGACAGCATTGACTGCTCCTGCCCTAACCCTCTCAGACTTCCCATGAGCTGGACTTGGACCCAGGACCTCATTTTAGCCCCCCAGGACCATCAGCCCCTATTCCAGTGATGCCACACCAGGGCCAGTCTCCAGCTCACCACAGCCTTGCCACGCTCAGCCATGGGTTCTGCCAAGTCAGGCCCACCTGCAGGCCAGTGTCCCAGCCTAGCCTTGGCCTATCCCTACCCCAGGGAGATGTTCAATGTCCAGGGCTAGGGCTGCCCTGGCTGCCCCCACGTCTACCCTGCTCTCTGCCTGGAACAGTGGAACAGCTTTGGCTGCCAGCCCCAGCCTTGCTGCCCCAGAGGAGCCCCCTCCAGCCCCAAGTCCCAAGGAGACCTCAGCCCATGCTGTGCCCTGACACAATCATACATTGACATCTGCTTAGACTGAAGGCAGTATTTCACAGTTCAAATACCTAAACATATACCAGTAGAGTATAAACTGTTTATTATTATTAATTTACATTGCTCCCATAAATGCCATATAAGCTTTATGGGACAGATAAAAAGACATGGTCCATGAAACAAATAGCTCCCCATCTAATTTAGAGAAGAGACAGCAGGAGTAACCAAATAAGTTATACGGCTGGAGTGAGTCATCAGGAAAGGCGTCCAGTGGCAAAAAGAGGTAAGCTGGTGTGGAGCACAGAGCTGGCATATAAGGGAGGAACACAGAATCAGACAGAAATACCTGGCAAAGCCAGCAGGATAAGGGGAAAGGGATAAAAAACAGGGACACACACATAGGCTAGGAAAATCACAATGTGATTCTCCTTGTGATGAGAAGATATACTGGCCAAGGCTCAATAAGAATAAAAAAATATATATATTTTCAGCTGTTGGCACTGAAATCAAGCAAATGATTCTTCACATGTGCATAGCATCCATAAAAATAGGATTAAGAAAATACCAATAGTATCACTCTGACTTCACAGATGTGGAAATTGAATGATGAAAAATAGCAATTTTATTTTACCAGACAATACACAGTGAGAATACACAAAGTTCATTTCAGACAAATCCATTGGAGGAAATATAAAAATCTTACACTAGTGGCTCTCACTAAGAACCTAGATAATGCCAGATTGAAGTACTGGAGCCTAAGTTGTGGGCCCCAAGTTGGAGTTTACCTGTGAATGAGTCACAACTTAGCAGAATGTTTTGGTTTCCCCACTGGTTTCATGTTCTAAAGGCAGAACGTGGCTCACCTGTGCCTCTGAGGCTCTGCCCTCACCCAGGTGGTCATGGTTGGGGCGGTGGGCAAGGCCAGGATTATATTAGCTGGGAGTTGATTAGTTGGAGGAGCTTCCTGTTGGGGCTGGTTTTTGTTGGGGCTGGTTTTTGTTGGGGCTGGTTGCATCTTGCTGAGCTATCTCAGTGGTGTTGTTCCATGTGGAGGGCCACTGAGGGAGCCATCTCTGTCTATTGTGTCCAGCAGGTGATGCTGGCACCACAGTGGGCAGCAGAGGAGTTGGGCCCACAGGAAATTATGGCAGGACTGTCTGAAAGAAGACTTCTGAGGGGATGTTGTTGAGTATAGTGTTGGCCTGTGTGATCAGGCGACTGATGGCAGCATAAAATGATGAAGGCTGAATCAGCACAACACAGATTTTTCATATCACATGTTAAATAGTTTTTTTGGCAGCTCATACTGGGCAGTATTATTAATGAAAAGACTGTTTTAAAAAATTGGCAGACTTGGTGTGGAAGTGAAACTAATAATAATGGTATGATGTGGGAATTATTTCAAGACTGGCAGAATTACACTTCTTTCATTATCAGGGAATAATTTCAAAAGGCAAAAATACACAAGAAACATTTCTTAAAATAAAGTAATCCAGTAACTAATTAGATGTTACAACAATTTCCTGTAAATCTGTGGTTTTATAGGCACTCTATACTGAGCAACCCATAAGAATATGACATGTATTAAAGCAATTGCATAATTTCCAGTTACTATTCCAATTTTCCAAACATTTTTATTTATGTAGAGAGTCCTTTACCCTCATTTAGACTGTGTCTGATTTCTTTTGTACATTATCCTTCAGGACAGACATCTAAGTTCTAAGGCTTGCTTATATTTATGTACTGAAAGTAGCAGGTCTGTGCTCTATAGGTAATGCATAAGCAAGAGCAGAATTTGTTTACAGCAACGGTGGAAAATATAGCAAAAACGCTAACAAGGAGTGATGAATGTAGAGATGTTAAAGAAGGGTCATCTGGTCTGTCACGTTTTCAGTGCATGTTCTCCACTTCTGCCATTTCATATGGATTTTTTCCAGTCTGATTTTAACAGACAGTTGTGATGTGTCTTTCAGACCTTTGTTGAAAGATCATTTTCCAGTACAAGAAATTACATTCTTCTTGAGTGTTTCCTGTTATTTACTTTGGCAGTTGTATCTTAATAAAATACTCAACAGAGTATTCCTAATTAGTGTCCAGAGCACGACCCAAATCATGGACCCCTGTAGTCATACTCATTCTGTGTAGTCTTGCTGTTATCTTGGTTACAAGTGCAGTAACTTGGGCATCAGGCACAGACTGGGCTGTCTGCTGCCTGAATGTTACATTAGGATAAGCCGTGAATGCTTTGAAAAACCACCCAGTGTGCTGTTATCTTGTTTGGAAAGTGCAGCACCCTGGGGCTGGGGTGGCCAGGCAACAGATGAGCTTTCCTAAGTTAGCCTCTGTGTGTATGTATGTATGTGCAATTTGGTTCAGAAATATTTGCCTGTGTGTGTGTAATCTGATTCAGAGTTGTTTGTCTGCCTGTCTGTATGTGTGATTTGATTTAATGTCCTTCTGTGTGTGCAACCTTGCTGTAAGTTTTCGGTGACCCCTGCCATTCTTGAATCTTGAAGTTGTTATTTTGATTGTAATAAATTCCATTGAATTGCCTTGTTAAATTGGCTGATGATTAAGTGCTGTTAAGAATTATACAACCTAATCTTGTGATTTATCTCAAAAACATTAATAAATCCTAAACCAAAGCCATTTAGCAAAATCTGATTCACAACACCTCAGACCTGTCAGTAGTCTTTTTCAAACTCAGGGCTCCTGTAGACATTGAAATTAGTGCATTCCTCTTTTCTTTCCTATGGGAATGTACTGCAGTGGAATATTTTCTGCAGCCGCCTTCTCGGGGGAAGTGAGGAACGGGGCTATGAGTATGGGGCTATGTTTTGGATTTGTGATGAAAAGTGTTGATAATCCAATGATGTTTTGTTACTGCTGAGCAGTGCTTACACAGTATAAAGGCCTCTTCCGTCTGTCACACCACCCCAGCAGCAAGTAGGCTGGGGCTGCACAAGAAGTTGGGAGGACACACAAGTGGGGCACCTGACCCCAACTTACCAAAGAATTATTCCATACCACATGATTTCATGCTCAGCATATAAAACTTGAAGAAGTAGAATGAAGGAGAGGATGTTTGGAGTGATGGTGTTTGTCTTCCCAAAGTTACTGTTACACATGATGGAGCACTGCTTTCCTGGAGATGGCTGAACACCTGCCTGCCCATGAGAAGTAGTGAATGAATTCCTTGTTTGCCTTTGCTTGTGTACTTGTGGCTTTTGTTTTACTTATTAAACTGCCTTTATCTCAACCCACAAGTTTTCTCACTTCTACTCTTCCAATTCTCTCCCCTATCCCACTGGAGGGCGAATGAGTAAGCAGCTGTGTGGTGCTTAGTTGCCAGCTGGGGTTAAACCATGACAGATAACACTATGATGCCATTTTTAGAATTACTGTATGTGATGTGGGATAATTTTTTGTATGCCAAGTTAATGAGGATTTAATTATATTTTTTTAAAATACAAGTATTTGCACCATCAGTAGATACAGACAATCATATGAAATGTGTAACTTTCCCTACTCTGCTCAGAACCTTCTACATAGGAAAATCAACGCGGTTTTGATGCACAGATCATTGAAAACTTTCATGATCAACCTGTAACTTGTCTGTCTACAGCTAAGCAACCTGAAAGTGTTCTGTTAATGATTTTAAGTTGCCTATAACACAGTTTTGATAGTGCTTCAGGACAAGCATTGTCCCTGTGAGATGCCTTTTATGCTTCTCTGTGTTTTTTATTGTCAAATCAGACCAAGTAAGTTCCTTTAGTTCAAGGGTCAATTCACAGCAGTTGGTAAAAATACTCATGCACAATATCTTCATTTGAAAGGTAGTTCCTACTTTATAATCAATAACTTAACATCAGAAGTAAGTTTACAGTCTGAGTTGAGAGTTACAGCAAAGAGAGAACAAATATATGGAGACAGACTACATACAGATGTATTGATTGCTGTAAGTGAAAATAATACGAGTTCTGTTTTAGTGTGTGCTGCTTTTCATATACATATTTAATACTCAACATTTTTCACAGGGAGCTGATCTTAAAAGTATTTCCCAAATCCATGAAGTAATACTATGATAATAGACAGTATACCTCTTTTGAAAATAAGATCCATTAAGAAAAAAGTCCAATTTTAGTACACCTGAAGGGGAGGGGAATTGAATTGCTGTCTGTTGTCTTAGATTCAGCAAAGCTAAAACTGCTCGTCCTCACTTCTAATTGGAAGTTGCTTCTTTTCAAAGGGTCTCTGACTTGCATGTTTGTTTCCGCCAGGTCACAAGAAATCAAACTTTCAGACTTTTAGCTGAATAACATCCTTTCTTAACTCAGTGGCCAGAATGTGTCTGATATGATTGAAGGTGTCTGACAAACAGTAGGCTGTTACAGACCCTTTTTTATGATGTGTGTGGTGAAACACTGGAACAGATTGCCCAGGTTGGTGAAAGAAGCTCCATTTGTAGAAAAATTCAAGGACAGGTTGAGTGGGGCTCTAAGCAACCTGATCTATTGAAGATGACCCTGCTTACTGTAGGAGGTTTGACCTAGAGGACCTTTACAGGTCTATTATTTTATGAAACTAGGAGTAATCAATGATATTTCTAAATAAATGATTTTATATGGTACAACACTGAGAAGCACAGTACTTAACCTAGACATAATCACTCTTACACAGTTTATTTTAAGCACCAATTACTATCAGGTTTAATACCCATGTATCAATTAGATTTGTACATACGCACTGTAGAACAATAACATGTTATTTTGCTAATCATTGCACAATGGCAATAGCAAAAGAATGTTAACACAGTGTGGTGAACAGAGATTTATGTCTCACTGAGGCAGTGAACTCCTTTCCCAGTAATGCTTTGCGGCTCCCATGAG
>JAVSBS010010225.1:0-10293 GCA_033124195.1 Coracias cyanogaster | reverse complement strand
TCTGAAAGAAGACTTCTGAGGGGCTGTTGCTGAGTTTGGTGTTGGCCTGTGTGATCAGGCAGCTGATGGCAACATAAAATGATGGTGGCTGAACCAACACAACAGGGGAATATAATATTCTTTACAATTGTTTAGATACACAGCCCTTTTCTGCAGCATTTTCATGTAAGCCCTGCATAGGCTGAAAGGTTTGGTTTGGGTAAATACAGCTTATGACTCTAGACCTGCAATATTTTACCATCATTAACTCCAAATAATTATAATTCTTCGCTGACATATCCTGCTCATTTGGGCATTTTTCTTCCACTCAGTGATGCCTATATTGGGTTTTGCACATGACTGAGCTGAACTTCACTGTTTGGTGTTTCCAAAGCAGAAAAGTTCCTGTAGTGAGAGTGCAAGCAAGGTTTTGGGGTACACAACTGAGTTCCTGCAACTTCAGCTTCAGCCTTTGTCATCTGCCTTTATCACTTAGATCTTCTTAGACAAGAAACATCTCTCCATCCCTTCCCTTAAACAGAGATGACTCTGCCTGATTTCATTGCATTCATCTTTGGAGTAATACATGGGATTCATAAAACGCTTTGTAAATGTAGAGCTGCTGAGCTAGCTAGATATTACCCATATGACACTGAAGTACTTGTATCTTACCATACACTTCTCTTCTATAATACCCCAAATCTGAGTGTCTGGGAAACAGTAGGAAAGTTGAGGTCAGAGCCACTTTGCAGACCCACCAGTGAGAAGCTGGAACCAGTGCGCTTGGTTTACTCGCTTGAGAGGTAGGGTGAAACTTTGCAAAGTGCATCAAAAAATTACACAGAAAAGTTCAGAGATGTTTAAATCTTTCAGGCACCTTCTGAAAAAACTTCCACATCAAAATTTGAGTCTAAATTTTTCTTCTTTTCATCCTTTCTCTTATGTATCCGTTTGGTGGGTATGCAACTTAGCAAAAGAACAATCAAGTTCATTACTAGTAAACATCAGCTAAAGCTACAATGAGAATAATTTGATGGGTGTCTTAAGGATGTTATCAGTTGAGGAAATGCTTCTGTGTAATATCCTTCAGTAGTTGCCAGGAGCTGCTGAGCAAACAATCAAACTTTGCAATCTCACAGATATTCCCCAGCAGCCCAGATTATTTTGTTTTAAGCCAAACACAAGGGTCTTCAATTTGACAGTGACCGAGTCTCTCTTGATCCCCATGTTATCCAGAGGTCTGCCAAAGACTGCAGGCGCCGCAAAACCAGTGACCAGCCGTCCAACCACAGCCAGAATACAGAGAGCAGCTGTTCAACACCAGAGTCGGTGCAGGAGCTCTCAGATGATGATGGCAAGTATTTGGGTATCGCTGGGTCAGGCTTTTGTGTTCTTCCCTCAGTACCTTATTCCTTGAGCCAACCCTGGGACATTTCCTGGCCCTGAGACCATAACCCACAGGCAAAGACAGAGAATGTTCAGCTTTTCTGCTCTCCATACCTACTACTTCTCTTTCTGCCTTACCCCACCCACGCCAACAAGGGCTTCTAACTCCTGGCATAAACATGTTGGAAAAGTTCCCTGACATTGCAGTCAGCAGATAGGAAACCGCCTTCATTTCTCATTCCCTCTACTCAGCCTTTGTTGGAGGTGACCTTGAATGTTTCAAAGCTGGGGGCAGGTGTGAGCACTCCATTCCCCTCCCCTCAGCTGGAGACCATGCTGCAAAAATGGCTTCCTGAGAGCCGAGAAGGGGCCCCAGGCTAGTGTCACAGGACCTGTTTCACTGACCTGGGTCTTCAGCATGGAAGACTGAAGTCCCCTGTCTTCTTCTCCCTGTGTTTCCTCCTGAAAGTGTCCCCGCTGGCTGTGACAATTCAGTCACAGCCAGCCACTTGCTGGGTGAACCTGGTTTGCATTTCATCACTGCCACCAGAGATGGTGATGCAAAACATAACGTCCTTCAATGGTTTGCCGCAGGGTTTGAAAGCCTGTGCGCTCAGTGCGGGAAAGAAATGAATCACCTGAAGGAGATCCATTCAGCTGTCTTATCCCTACAGAGAGCCCAACAGGATATACACAGGTAACCATTTTCTCTCTTCAAATCAATTATCTTAATGGGCTAAAAATAACCTGTGGCTTTTACCTCCTATCAGCTGCAGGGGTGCAGTTAATGACTGTTTCAATAGGTAACCTATTAACACACTGGAAAGACAAACCCACCCCTGCTTGAAGCTGTGAGGAAATCTCTTCCTCTTAAAACTCTTTATGGGTCAAAAAGTGTCACCTTGGCATGTTGAGCATCTCCTAGCACTCCCAACTACAAAATAGCTGCAGCAGCCGAGAGGGGCTGAGCCAGGTCCTGGCCACCAACAAACCTCTGCTAGGCAGGAAGGCGCAGGCTCTCCCTTCTCATCAAGTATCTTACGAGTTTGCTCTGTGTGCTGCAGAAATGCAGGCATGTGGTCTAAAAATTGGGTTCTATGGGTGAAAAGCACTGAATTCCTGCTTTTTGTATAAATTGCTAGTTGCCATCTGAGGGAAGCAGAGAGCACACCTGTGTAGCCTGCTGCTGGCAGAGGGCTTTGCTCTGCAGACTGTCGTGGGGAGGGCAGGGGAGCTATGAACTGCTACACCTGCTCCTGCTGATTCCTTTCCTGAGGTGTCATGGGGTGGGGTCACCCACGAGGCCCACCATTCCCAGGTGCTGGAGCCATTGGTGATGTGGTTTTAGCTGTTCTCTGCTGCTCTTGGGGGTGTCAGGGGCAAGTTCTTGTATTTGGGAAGTTTTGGCCATGGGTTTGTGAGTGGGTGCTGGATGAAGAGGTTTCTTAGGGGTTGTGCCCTTACACCTTCTCAGGCCAACCAGCATGCTCTTCCTGAGCCTGCAGCAGCCCAGAGACCTTCTCTTTTTCCTAAAAAGAGGGGAGCTAAAGCCTGTGAGGCACTGTGCAGTACCATGAGGGTGCCTCTGAAGCCCGGGGATCCCCCCCTTTGCATGGAAGCTCTGGGTACGTGCACCTGTGTGAACCTCTGACACACAAATAAACGTGCTGCTTTCTTTTCCAGAAACCTCAGTGCTCTGAACAAAAAGTCCTTTCCAAGGAAGGTCTCTTCTGAAAGCTTCCTCCTGGACTCTCGCTGTTGGTTTCTCCTCTGCATCTTTCTTACGTGTCAACTATTCATTAATTATGTCTTCAAATAAAATCACTACGTTTGGCAGCAATAATGATTACTGGCTGCAGGAGGGGGGCCGCTCGCTCAAGGAGCCCAGCGAGGCACCAAAGCACTTTAGAACCAACGTGGCAGAGGTGGAAGAGCTGAAAAACGAGGTTAAAAAGGGACCTGGGAACCTGCAAAACTTTGTTCCTGCAGATTATGTCATTTTTGCCTTTTACATGTACATCTTCAAGGACCTCTTAACCTGTACGGGCCTTAATGCTGAAGCCAAATGTAGCTTTAATTGTGCAATTTGTTTTCTATGTCTTGTCATTTTCTGATGCAATTACTAATTACCCAGCAGTATTGGTACCCCCAAAATGGTAAACACTCAGCATTTGGGAAGGGTCGCACCAGTTTGGGTCACAGCTCCAGGAGTGAGGGAGTGCAGCTGGGAGCTGTAAAGAGCTGATGTCCACGGTGCCTGTCCAGCTGCCTTTAATTACGGGAGGGCATACACTTGGTCCAGAAAATCCACCCCCGGGATATTAAGTCATGATCAGTTTGGTCAGTGCGCACAGAATGGGCCTTCAGGATGTGTTTTGTTTTCCATTCCATGGGAACTGTAAATATGCACAATTTCCTAGAGCCATTCCTCTTTAGGAGATGGGAAGTATTCAGTGAAAGCTCCTCGTTTGGTTTCGGAGCCAGCTGGTGTCCTGGATTGGGCCCATCGAGCGTAAGGTCAGACATGCCTGTTCATAAAACCCAGTCACTTATTATTATTATTGTTATTATTTGCTATATGGCTGTTTTGTAATCTCACACACTAGCATTGTAGAGAGGATTCCACTGCCCCGGGGTAGGTGAGGAGGACAGGAGCGGTTATAGGTGTACGTGTGTTCGGGCATAGGCACATTTACTGTCGAAGGTCAGGAAGGAGGAAGGGTTTTGCCACTGCATTGCTCAACTCTGTTAATAGTCTTCCTATTTTACACCATTTTCTAAAGATTTGCAATATTTTCTGTAGACTGCAGACAATACTAAGCCTTTCTTTTCTGGCCTGAAGTAGTTCCAAGTGGTAAGTACTGCTATATATACAGCCTTAAAATCCTTAGTGGTGGTGCCAGTCTGGGCTATCTTTCAATGTAAATGTTTCCAAATTTTTGAGTACATTCCTTGTCATATTCCCCAGTTAGGGGAAACCTGTTTGTGCTTGATATGTTGAAATAAAACTACACACAACTTTCAGTGGCAGTCTATCTGACAAATTATTTGTGCGTTGGAACTTGGATTTGTTTTACAGCATTTTACACGTAACTCTTAGGCCGTGCTTTTTTCAAGGATCTCAGCTGTAGGCCATAAGTGCAACAGCAGCAGCATTTTGATACCCCTCTGGCTCAAAGTGTTCGTGTCTTCTAATTGTAGCAACTTCCTCACAATAGGAAGAAAAGTCATTGCCTTGGTTTTCACTGCTGTACATGTAAATGTACAGACTTGTCTTGGACTTAGAAAACCTTTATATTAAGGAGGCAACTTGATGATAGAGAACAGATAGTTCATGGTGAGAACGGCAGCTCCCTGGCATGAACAGACAGGATAAGGGCTGGCATCCGGAAGCTGGTGTCCAAGTAACAGATCACAAATAATAAAGAGTGACTTTGCTATTACCAAAAGTATCCGGAAAACCAAAGGATTCTTCATCCTCGAAGAATATCAATGTTATTGGTCTAGCTCTGGTGACTGCTTGAAGGATGTCATCCTGGTGACGCCTCTCTGAGGAGGTGTGACCTGTGCCACCCCTGGAGTAAAACAGCGCTGAGGGGGTTCCCCCTGCCCTTGTCCTGTGAAGGAAAGTCCTGCCTGGCTACGCAGAATCCCAATGGGCACCTTGAAAGTGTTGGCTCCTGATGCTGTGCAGACACCTCAGCTGATGTCCTGCCTCCATCTCTCTGGGAATGCTTAAGGAAGTCAGCACATCCCTGGGCTGTGCGCAGCCCCCCACCACACACACCCCTCTCTGGGACCATGTATTTGAGTTGTGGATAGGAACCTCTCCTCTTCCGTAGGGATATTTGCATCCCTTGGGTCCAAACATATTCTAGGTTTGAGAAATAGTTATTAAAATAAATAAATCCCCAAACCCACCTAAACCAGAGAGAAGCAGTGCTGACAGGAAGCCGTCGGGAGGTGCAAAGAAAATGCTTGAAATTCTCTGGATCGCTTCCACCTTACCTAACTACACACCCACAGGGATTTCACTGGGACTTGTTGCTGCAGTTAAATAAAAGAAACGCTGCTGCCACCAGAGTTGTTCAGTGAAAGAAACTATTAACCTGCATAAACTAATTATGCATCAGCAGAGGATGAGTTTCCAACATTTATTGCTGCTGCCGCAGGGGATTAAAAAACAATCCAGAAAGGAACAATGTATAAATCCTTCTGCCATTAATTTTAATCCAATTTCAACATCTGGAGGCGAATGTTCCTACATGCCAGTTACAAGCACATGGAGAATGAAAGGTATTCTTGAGGAGAATCATGGCCAGAAGTGTTTTTTCTCTAGGAGGAATAGCCGTTGTTGAGAAAGTTAAGCACCTTTTTAGGGCTTCAGAAAGCGCAGTTGCGTGCCCAGTTTGTGCGGGTTGGAAGAACTCCCTCCATCCCCCGCCCCGCCTTTTCGGGATGAGCGAGTAGCCCTTCAGGACAACACGTGAGTTTTGGGTGGAGAGACACGAATCACGCCATTTCCTGACACCGACTCCCAGGAGGTGCGGAGCGCGGTACTAGGACGTGTCCCAGCGCACCACGCGGTGCCCCCCGGCTGCGGTGGCGGGCACCGTGCCCCGGGGTACCCGCTGCCGGCTTCTCCTCCCGGGGGCCCTGAAGCCCCGAGCCGGCGGGGGCGGAGGCGGGGGCGGCCCGCCCCGGGGGCGGATAAAGCGGCGGCGATACCGCCCTGGGGAAGGGCCAGACGAACGAAGGAGCGAACGAGCAAGCAGCAGCAGCAGCGAGGCCGCGCCGGGCGCTGCTATGGGAGCCGGAGGGGCGTCGGGGCTGCTGCTGGTGGGTGTCCGGGACGCGATGGGGGGTGTCCGGCTGGGGGCTCGTCCTCTACCTGCTCGCCGCCAGTGGAGGTTGCAGCCGAGAGCAGCCAGCCCCGCATCCCTCCTTCTGAGGGAAAAACCTTCCTCCGAGTCCTGCCCGGAGCAGTTTGCGGGGTTTTCTCTCTTCCTCGAGAGACCTGAGTGCTTAACTTTCCTTAACTTTTTTTTTCTCACTTATATTGCTTGAAGTTTCGAGCATCCTGAGTTAATAGTTCTCCTGAACCGAGAAAGAATAAGGAAGCGCAGGAGCCGTGGGGGTAAACCCGGCTCCGGGCTGGGGGGTCCCTGAGGGGATGGGGGCAGGCGGTGCCTCTCCCCAGCGCAATCGCTGCCTCCTTGCCTTTTCTCCCGGGAAAAGAAGAAAATTGCAAGTGTAGAACGAGCTCTTTCATAGTCCTCACGTTATCTTACTGTGAAATCAGTGGTTTTCTCAGCTACGCGATTGTGGAGAAGATTTTCATTGCACCGGGCAGAGAGTTGAAAGAGCGGAGCTGCGGGAGCTCCGGATTTCGGCTGATGGCAATTAGCCCCGGGGAGCCCCGCGGCCGGTCCCTCCCGGCCCCGTTGTAGCGCTTTCTGTGGCGGGTGAGTTCTAAGGCAGGGCGGTACCTGGGAACGGGAACGGCCCCGGCCCCGGCGCTTCCCGTGCGGAGCACCTGGCCCCGGAGCGGGAGGCGAGGCCGCACCGGCGGGCACCCCGCGGAGGCCGGCTCCCAAACGGCTCCTGCTGCTCCTGTGGTACAGCCGGTTGGCTTTGTTAAAGATTCAACCACTTACTTGCCTTCTGCTTAAGATTACGGAGCCAGTGAGCAATGTTGGATGAGGTCTCTGGGGCGTTTCCTCCGTTTTGCTGGAGGAAGATCAGCACTGACCCTCCTGAATTAAAAAGACGAGAGGAGGGAGAACCAAGTCCCCTGCACCAGGCAGAAACCTTGGCCTTGGAAGTTCAAGGGCAGTGAATTAGTAAAAAGAAAATAGGGGTTTAAAATGGAAGTGTGGATCTGGGGCAATAGTTGCCTGAACTCCATCAGCTGCTGCTCTAACCCCAGCTTTGTGATGGCAATTAGTGCTGTGAGCGGCACACTTAGCAGAAATTAGTCTGGGTTTCCTTTGTGGCTTTCCATGAACTTCTGAATGTGTTTCCAAGTCTTTGCAGGAACATCTCCCTGAGATGGTTATCACGTCTGGGGGGGATGAATCACTCCACACTGGTTTGCCTCCGCTGTAGGTTGTGCTGCTGCTGATGCCTGGAACCGGAGCGGAGCGCTGCAGGCAGGGAGAGTACTTCCATGAAGGTCACTGCTGCCTGCTTTGTCCCGCAGGTAAGACTGCAGGCCGCTATGGCTGATAACAGCCATGGAGGTAACTGCGTCACTATTGCTTTTTACGTCACTTCCGGTGAAAGTGTTACGGCCTGGATGGAGCAGTGATGGCTTCTTGGCGCTGTTAAGTCTGGGCTCCATTTTGAAGTGAGCGCCCATTGTGCAATAGGTGGTGACTGGGAGAAGTGCGTTGGCAGCAAGCCAGGAAACTTCTGCCTGATGTTCAAAGTCGGGTGGTGGTGATGTGTTGGTTTTAGGTTTGTGTTTTGTAGTTTGTTTTTTTTTAAAAAAAAAAAAGCACAAAGAACAGGCTCAGGGGAATTCAGATATTTCTGTATCTCTAGGTAAAACTTTGATTTGCCTTTGCTCTCCCCTCCTTGCTCAAAGCGTACAGAGTTAACAAGCCTTGTGTCAAGAAGCACTCTGCCCTTTGATCATATTGGAGGGCCGTCAGGTTGATTTAGAGATCATTCAGACAAAAGAGAAGAGAGTTTGTTAGCAGCGGTTCTCCCAGTGCCTGCTGTGTCCCTTCAGAGCAGATAGCACTGGCCACGCAGGTGGCACCACTCTGCCGTGGTGAGTCGCGCTCCTCCCCAGTGGCCTCGGCAGGGGCCTGGCTGGGTGCCTCGCTTGCTGCCGCTCCCTGTCTGCACAGCACGCTGCAAACGTGTCCCCTGACCCTGCGGCGGTCGGTTCGTGTGCACCTGTGAGGAGGGGTTGAACTTCCACCGAACATGGTTCTGTGCTGTAACATCCTGTTATAGTTAAATGATCCCGTGAGACTGCTGCCGGTTCTCCTCTTCCGCAGGTACTTATGTCGCTCAGCACTGCAGTGTTCCCCACGGGAGAGGAAGATGTGTCCCTTGCGTGGAAGGAGATACTTATACTGCTCATGAGAACGGCTTGGAAGCATGTCTGTTCTGCAGGCAGTGCAAAGATGGTACCAAGGAAAATTCTGATCAAGTCATAACCCTTTCCCCCTTTTTTCATATGGAAAGCCTGGTCTTCTGGGTTTTTCCATTTCGAGTCATTGAGAAGACCGAACTTCTAGATATACTCAAGCTATAAAGGCAATTTAATTTTTGCATAGTTGTAAACTTGTATACTTACTTTGTAACTTATATTTTTAGATCAGATAACTGTGACTCCCTGTACTCTGACACGCAATGCTGAATGCCAATGCCAGCAAGGGTATTTTTGCCCTGCCGAGGGCTGTGAAATATGTCAGAGATGCAGTACAACGTAAGTTTGACAAATACTCTGTTTTTCTTTTAGGGACAGTTAGAGCTGTAGCCCAGTATGTGCTGATACCCAACATGTGTTATTAGGCTGTAAATAATTGCCCTGAAGCTAAATGGCATTATTCATGCATTTAAGTTTTAGGTGTCAAAATACGTGAGGTTGAGACCTAGAAAAATACAGATTTTTGGTATTGTTGTGCTTGTTGCTCATGGCTGTAAGCTTACACTTTTCATGTCTTCAGATTAGTACTTCCCAAATGAGCTTTGTAGCAGCTGGTCCAAAATTCTGGGAGGTAGAACCACCTGTTGGATGAAACTAACATGTGCAGGAATAATGCATCTGCTCTGTGGGGCTTTTTCCCTGCCACTTAGAGGCTAACACACAGGAACTTTATCTGCTTTGCTTCTGTTTAATCTTGTAGTGTTAACTCAAGTTGTTTAAAGGTGCTCTTCCATCAGAGTTACCTGTTTGTACATGTTCTGTTCATGTCTCTAAGCTCTGCCTGAAAAAAAATCAGGCCTGGGCAGAGCTGCGTATTGCTCTGGAAATATTGATACAACTCTGTGTTGCCATCCACTTCAGGTGTCCGGAAGGGAAAGAAATTGTGCAGAATTGCAATGCTACTATGGACCTCGGATGTGGCTTACCTGATCAAGGTCTGGTTCACAAATGCTGCTCCACTTGGGTTGTTGGATTTATGGCCTCAGGCTGATCACACCAGAGCAGTCTGTAAAACAGTGGCTTGAACTCCTGTAACACATTTAAAAGCTTCTGTATTTTGCTCTGGAAATTACTTGCTGAAGACAAGCTCTCGAGGGGATTAGAATGACAAACCATCTTGAATTTCACTCTGTGAAAACCTACTATGTATTGCCAGGGTTTCCAAAGTTGCAGTAGTGACACTGTTGAAAGCTACCAATAGCGCCAAGACTTCTTTCATATTTTCTACCACTGAGAAGCTGCATATAGAGCGTCTCTCTTTTTTTGCCAGTAGATAACTTCTGCCAGAGCAGAGAAAGCAGGCACTGACACTACCAGTGCTACAGCACCTGAAGCTTGCTCTCATCTTCTGCATGCTTTTGTCCTCCTCTTAACTGTCTCTCCAGAAAGCCTTGTAGAAGTTGTACTGCAGCTCTGTACAGAATCCCCCACTGCCTTTGGGATAATGATGTGCAGTGGGAGTGAGTACTTGTGTGTTCAGGTCAGCTGACAGCTCCAGCACGTCTTCCAGGACAAGCTGGCTGGGTCGTTGTAGTGCTGAGCTTGGGCTGCTCTCTAGGACAGGAGGGAAGGCTTGTGCTTCAGAGTGTGGGGACTGCTGCAGTGCTAATGTTATTCCCTTTACCTTTTCTATCACCTGGAAGCAACATATTTCCACCTGAAGACAGAAGTGCCACATGCCAATCCGGTGTGAAGAAGTTGAGCTCAATCAATTCAGGAGAAACTTGCAGCAGCTGGGGAAGGAGGAAAGAAAAAAAAGAAAA
>JAVSBS010010224.1:18593-45884 GCA_033124195.1 Coracias cyanogaster | reverse complement strand
CCCCAACTCTCTCAGCCTGTCTTCATAGGAGAGGTGCTCCAGCCCTCTGATCATTTTTGTGGCTCTCCTCTGGACACACTCCAATGGGTCCATGTCCTTCTTGTGTTGGGCGCTCCACAGCTGGATGCAGTGCTTCAGGTGAGGTCTCACCAGGGCAGAGTAGAGGGTCAGAATCGCCTCCCTCAATCTTCTGGCCACACTTCTTTTGATGCAGCCCAGGATACAACTAGCTTTCTGGGCTGCCATTGCGCATTGGTAGCTGATGTCCAGCTTTTCATCCCCCAAGTCTTTTCCACAGGGCTGCTCTTTAGCATGTCCTCTCCCAGCCTATATTGATAATGTTGGTTGCCCCAGCCCAGGTGCAGAACCCTGTATCAGCCTTGTTGAACCTTATGAGGTTCACCTGGGCCCACCTCTCCAGCTTGTCCATATCCCTCTAAATGGCATCCTGTCTCTCTGGCATATCAACTGCACCACCAAGCTAGTCATCTGAGCAAAACAGAGTCCCTGTACTGGTGTTTGCAGATGATCTGCTTCCCAGGTCTTGGGATGGAATGAATGACTTGACTGATGACAGCAGAACTGGTCTGCAATCTCTCTGCTTTGAGGACACAAGCAAGGAAGTGCCACCAGCTTTACAGTACCCTGGCATTTGACTCATTCATGATGAACACTTGTGAAGGTTTGAGAGTAGGAATCGAAGCACTCAAGCTTTTTGCTCTCAAACTGAGATACCACTAACAGTACATGCAGCCTGAACTAGGGATGTGAACCTCCAGCTCATCTCATTCAAGGAAATGATGTACTAATAGGCCACAACAGGGGACTGTTTGTTTGGACCGGGCTGCATTCAGCAGTGGAACCCATCTTTAGCACAGCTTTACTTCCCTTTCTGCACACTGAAGTACAAACCCCAGGTCAGGTGGGCCACATGTGTCTGGCACAAAGCATCTCAGTGCAAAGGGGTACGGTGCAGTGCTGGAGACAAGTGAACTCTTGACCTGGTGTGGTGGTAGCCAAGTACTTAAGGCTCTAGATTATTTTGCGGTAATGGAAGAAACAGGTCTGCCATCCAACAGGAGCATCCCATACATAGGTCATTTTGGCCAAGTAAGGATTAGGCAGAGACATTGACCATGACAGCAGGACCATCCTGACTCTTTGCCAAGGACCATGAGCGCACTGGATGAGGAAGAATGGAAAAAATTGGGGTCTAACAGGGAGCTATGGTGAAACCTTCAAAGGTGTCATTGGAAGGAAAGGTATCTGCTGGTTTTATTAACCTCTTCATAGTTGAAAATTGAGAAAGAAGTGATACACATCACTCTTTTCCAGACAGGAGTGACAGAATGTCTTGGGCTTCCCTTCTTCCATCATTGTTACTGACAGCAGAAGCAGGCCAGACTTCTTCCTTAGCACTGGTGTGGCTGTGTTCTGGAGCCAGGTAAGGTGAGATCCATTTGGATTTACCTTTCCTAGGCACACAGACATGAAGCAGTCAGCTGGAACTTCCCAGCCATGTCAGCATCCTATTTGACGCAGGGTCTAGCACTGTGCACAATCTAATTCATCTTCTCAGAGCACTGGGCTGCCATTCACTTTCTGGCCCTTACTGTGCTGTCAGCTATGTCTCCTCAGCAGTCTTCAGTAGTGCCAAAGTATCTGGGTTTTCTCACTACCTAAGATCCTGCAGTTTCAACTATGCCACACACATCATGAAGCAGCTGAATACATATTTCTCTTTGGGAAACACCAAGCAGAACTATGGTGCCCAGTGCCACAGGGGAGAAAAGCAGCTACTCAGATTTTGCTGCTAACATTACAAAGCATTTGATAACTATTTCCACCTAACAAGTACGTGAGATACCGAAGTTCAAGTCCTCATATACTCAGAGCTGCAACACTGGATAGCTCAGAAGGGAGCCAACTTTCTGAAATGCATTTTGACTACAAGGAGATTAGAAATACTGGATTTGTAATGCACACAGGTGGCTGTGGGCTGACAGGCTGGACCAGTCTTGTCCTCCCATGCAGAGATACAGCAGTGAAACCAAGCATGAATGCTGTAATTTTTTGTACGCATTGCATGTCTGACATGCCACATCGGCTCATACAGTAGTTTATTCTCAGCTTCATTTCACAAGGTCAGACTATCTGCTTTCAAGCAGAGGGTACAGAGGAAGTCTGTAAAACATCTAGATTTTTAAGGTCAGGACAAAATTGCTCAAACATGATCAAAGCAGCAGTAAGACTTGAACCCACAGCTTTGCCTACACTTGACATAGAAAGAAAATGCCTCTCATCTGAACATCAACAACTGGAGCATCTGAAGTTGCGGATATCTACTTCACTGACACTGGCGGAGCAGCAGAGTGACAGAAAATGCTCGTGTCCATAGGCAGATGGAAGATTATTTCCTAACAGTGTAGTTCTAGCTACTGCAAATCCGCAGCTGGAAGGATACTTTGAATAAGTTCTGGTTATCCCAGAGGAAGCTCATTTTTCACTTCCTAGCACCACCTAGAAAGAAGAGGCTTTGTTTAGTCCACATATGTCAAGATGAGTCTTTTGGTCCCTAAAACCATCTGTCTCAATGCACCATCCAGCTAGCATGTGCAAATGGAGCCCAGGTCAATGTAGTGGTGTCTGCAGCACTTAAAACTACACATCATCAAATGTCACGCTGTTGGACTGATGGGTTTAGATGGATAAACCTATCTGTTAGCTTTTCTGAAGTGCCACTTTACTTAAACAACTTGTGTCCACATCCTCTGGGACAAGGAGTATCCCAGCAGTTCCAAAAGTGAATGTAAAGTATGGAAGTAAAAGGATGTATTAATCCATTGGATCTATTAAAAGATTTAGGCATTACAATGCTTAAGTTTTAGACCTCCCAGAGCAGAACGCAGAACTTGTGCCAGGTGCCCAGGCTCCACATACACTGCACAGAATTGGGCACCTCAACACAGGATCTAAAACTACAGCATATTGCAGAGTTGCCCACAGTCAGTATGTTAAACCTGCCTTTACCAGGGGATGCTGAACAGGAGATACCTGAAACCTTGCCTCTGTTTGTGCTTTCAGTTCAATTAAAGATTCAGCATTCCCTCCATAAGGTAATCTCATCTCCAGAGACTTTGCTCAGGAACCTGGACTCAGCCTTCCAAGTGCTTCCCCTGGCATCTTGGCAAGATACCCCGACGAGCGCTGAGGAGTCAAAGCCTTTTACTGAAGCATGGCATGAAGTGACTCACTTGAAGTTGCACATTAGCCTCTGGTAGAACCAACATTGTCTATTGAGCCTCAGGCCAGAGCCTTCAGGAGAAGCCTGTTTGCCATAGTGTTTCTTCTAGAGTTAAAATGTTGTATGAGCAAGAGGATGCTGTGGGTAAGCAGAAGGCAGCCTGGAGCTAAAGTTCTCCATTTCCTGCTCTAGGCACTAGTAATTTTTCCAAAGCATGGACTCGGGGTATTTTACTTCCAACCACAAACTGAGCTAGACTAGTTCAGTGAGAAGGTCTTAAATTTGCTCAGATCACACTAGTAAAATAGGCTGTAGATCATGTACCAAACAGTTCTGGGTTGGAGATAGACAATTGCCTGGGAAGTTCAGCTGAGGACACAGTGCTGCTTGCATATTTATCAATCAGAACAATAATTCTGCCTGAGGCTCATAGGAAAGTTGTTTCAGGAATGTTCAAAGTTAGGTTGGCTCTCATTACTTCCATGGTTTGAGGCAGTTTCTTAAATCTGAAATTAATCAGATGAAACTAGCCAGAATGCTCAGCACCAGATCCTGAAATGCCAGAGTCATAGAATCATAGTATCACAGTATATTTTGATCTGGTAGGGACCTTCAGAGATCATCTAGTCCAATACCCTTGCCATGGGCAGGGACATTTTACACTAGATCCAGTTGCCCAAAGCCCCATCCAACCTGAGCTTGAAGACTTCCAATGATGGGGTATCCACAACTTCTCTGGGCAACCTGTTCCAGTGTCCCACCACCTTCGTCATAAAATATTTCTTCCTTACATCCAATCTAACCTACCCTCTTTCATTTTAAAACCATTGCCTCTTGTCATGTTGCAACAGGCCCTGGTAAATAGTCTTTCTCTGTCTTCCTTACAAGCCCCCCTTTATATACTGAAAGACCAGAATAAGGTCTCCCCAGAGCCTTCTCTTCTCCAGGCTGAACAATCCAAATCCTCTCAGCCTTTCTTCAAAGTCCCTTCCTTCCAGAACTGGCTTTTCTGAATGACGGTTATACCCACAGGCAAGGCACAACTCTACTGCTTGACTTGTTGAGCAACAAGCTGCACACTTGCCTCCTGCAGCAAAGGCTTACCTTTGGAGAAGGGGCTTCTCGGGTTTTGGCTCTGAGCTTGTTTACTTGACTTTCAGCAATATCTGCCCTTTCCTCAGCCTCTTCTAGTTTATGCTGTGCTTTTCTGAATTTGGAGAGATTAGTATTGGCTTGTTCATCCTGAAATGGCAAAACCAAAAAGGGACTAAAAACCATCTGGCAACATGGTGGGGCACAGGGCCAACTTTTAAATGGGTGGTCCTAGAAAATGCCAAACAAGTATTTGCTGCAGTTTAGTGACTCACAGCTTCCTCAGCTTGTCTTTTGTAGGATTTGATTTTCATCTGCAGTTTATCTACCAGCTCTTGTAACCTCATCATATTCTTCCTGTGTTCTTCATTCTGTGGAAAAGGAATGTGCACTTACACATTCTTGAGAGACAAAACATCAAGGGAATTGCTTTCTATTTACACCCACCTGGAGAGTAAGCTCTTTGACACGCCGTTCATATTTGCGGATGTTTTTCATAGCCTCTGCAGATTGTTTATGTTCTTCTTCCAGCTCAGCTTCTAACTCTCGGATCTGGTGAATCAATCAACAACTGGCTTGAGCCCTCACACAGGACTTGAGTTAAGTATCTTTGACACCCATGTTCAGCGCTGGCACCCACCCTGGCCTCCATCTTCAAGAGCTGTTTCTTGCCTCCCTTCAAAGCCAACTGCTCGGCCTCATCCAGACGGTGCTGCAGGTCCTTCACTGTCTGGTCCAGGTTCTTCTTTATCCTCTCCAGGTGGGTTCTGGTGTCCTGCTCCTTCCTCAGCTCTTCTGTCATCATGGCTGCCTTGGAAGGGAAAAGACACAAGAAACTGGAAGAATGTGAAAGAGGGCATGCTGTGTACCATCTGAGGACCTATTCTTGATTCCTGCTGACCGTTCCTGCCACCACATTTCCTGCTTCATTTTTTTCTGTGACACAACAGTGGCAGAAACACAATAGGAAATAGTAGGGAAAAGGATGGGAAAAAGAAAATCTGCCTTCCTGCACATGCAGAGCTTCAACAAACACAAAGCGTAAATCTCTGTCCCCCTGTATGGTCATGACTGTGACCTTCAGCGACACCCAGGTGGCCCAGGGTAGAGCAGGAGCCACCACAATGCTTGGGAGCAGGGCATGGCACAGCTGGAAGGCTTCTCTGCATAACACGTGGGGTGTGATGGAGTCCATGTGCTGTGCCTTCAGGCACGCCCTGTTACTGCCACAATAGCCCACATGGCTGGCGTCACAAGGCAGGAAACAGTTTAAAACAATCTATGTTATTTAAGACCAAAATAGGATGTATTTTGCTCTCAAACATTTGATTCTGACACAATCAAATTAATCATTCTGGTGAAATATCGAGTGACGTTAGCTACAAATAAGCAAAATTCAACAAATTGCTTTGGCAGCAAAATACCTGAAAAAGTCTGAATTGAAAAATTTGAGAATAAAATAATGGTGTTAGAATTCATATATATATATATATATATATGTATGTATATGCTCTATTTCTGTTTTATTCAACCAGGATATTTTTTTTTATTTAATTTCATGAGCACATGGAGAAGTTTTCCTTCTATTTTAACTCCAAATAATATTTTTAAGTGTTAAGGTTTTGTTTTAATCCTATGCATCAAAAATCACTGGTTGGGTCCCATGATACACCAGCCCTATTGCCTGGCTGAGCTTCACTGGCCTTGCACAAGAGGCCAATCTGGAAAGGAATTCACAATTCTCATTTTAAAAGTTCTTAAATAGACTTTTGAAAAGATGAATACTTAAATACACTAGACTCTTTACTGGCTTCAACACTGCAGGATTTTTTTTTTTTTGTGGTTTACACTTCATGCAGCACTGGAGCGAGTTACTTGTTTTAGACTGACTAAATGTGGGTGTAGTTCATTATGATGGCAACAGCCCCAATAACTCATCTGGCAGCAGGACAAGCTTCCTGTTGCTCTAATCCTCCTCTGAGGTGCAGCCTCGTCAGCCAGGCCCACAGGCCAGCTCTTTGTCCAGCTTCTGACAAGAGTATTTACATTAACTGTCAGCAGCAATGCCATTGGGAAGCCCTGAAAATTCGAAGAGAAAAAAACAGTAACATCCTCACATCTGTGATCGCCTTCTTTGCTCTTTCTTCAGCATTTTTTGCTTCATTAGTAATATCTTCCATCTCAGTTTGGATTTGTGCCATATCAGCTTCAAGCTTCTTCTTTGTATTAAAAAGGCTGGTGTTCTACAAAGGAGAAAAACAGAGGCTTTGAGTGCCTGTGTTTGGTCTCTCACATATAGGCACCGTGAATGACTATTTGTTCTGACACCGTGAGTCTTTGGACCCAAAGATTTATCTGTCTTAGCAAGGCAAAATACCTGGGTATGGAGGAGCTGCACACGTTCAGTGGCATCCAGCAGCTCCTGCTCAGCGAATTTCCTTGACCTCTCCGTTTGCTCCAGGGCTGCACGTAGCTCCTCAACTTCAGCCTGCAGCAGGTTTGCTCTGTGCTCCACCATGGCCACCTGCTCCTTCAGGTCCTTTTGTGTCCTGAGAGCATCATCCAAGTGCAGCTGCGTGTCCTAAATAGGAAGAGTCATTTTTGTCCTAAAGAATTTATTGGATACTGTGCTTAAAAACAAATCAACCAGAAAGGTAAACCAAGACCTTGAGAACTCCCTGGGTGCTGTGCAGGTTCTTCTGTGCCTCAGTAGCCTCGCGGTTGGCATGGCTCAACTGGATCTCCATTTCATTCAGGTCTCCCTCCATCTTCTTCTTCAGCCTTAAGGGTTCACTTCTGCTCCTGATCTCAGCATCCAAAACACTCTGCATTGTCTCCACAGTCCTTTGATTGTTCTTCCTTAACTGACTGATCTCCTCATCTTTCTCAGCAATCCTTCTGTTGATTTCTGACTTAATCTGAGTCAGTTCGTTGTTGACACCAAGGATTTTGACCTCTTCATGCTCAAGAGCTGCCTTTAAAAGAAAAAGAGGAAAAACAAACACAAAAGTAACATTTCAGAGAATATAATGTTTGTGATGTTACTCAGTGACTTCACACAAACTCCTAAAGTTTGTGGCAACCAACCCTGCCTGCAGCCACTGCACAGGAGAGATAACAGAAAGCTCTTCAGACTACTCTCTACATTTTCTAGCAATATTTAAATGAACTCACCTCTGCCTCTTCCAGAGCGAACCGCAGCTCACACTTTTCTACTTCAGCTTGTTTTTTGGCTTTCTCAAGGTCTCCAATCATTTTGCCATTTTCAGTAATTTGTTCAGTCAGATCAGCTATTTCCTCTGGGAGATAAGAACAACATCAGCCTGCAGTAGCCAGAGAAGCTGAACTCCATGCTTTGTGACTGTGTTCAACACCTCTTTTGTATACCCACATATATACACACGTGTACACACTCATACACGTGTACACAGTTGTGTATGTGCATGTTTGTACAGAGAAAAGCAGATACGGGCAACTCATGCAGCAAGACACAAACACAGGGGCATTGGTGTGGCTTCATAGCCCTCCTTATAGAAAGCCTGGAAGATACCCATGTCTGTTTATGTCTCTGGGTCCATCACATTTACCCTACAGGCCTTGTAATGACATTATGTTCACAGGGCATCTGTAAAATTCACTTTCACAAGCTGTACAGCCTCTGGAGAGCACCACCTTCATCCAGGACTCACACATAAATGCCCTTGATCGTACATCTCTGCAGCAGATAGTAGAGAGCCAGGACATTTGCTTGGTCACTTTACAAACTTGCTTGACAACTTTTAGTGAGATATTTATAGTCTCCATTAAAATGGAGGCAATAGTAGTGACAGAGTCCTGTAACTTTGTGTACCTCTTGCAGACACGAGCACGCTTATAGAACATGCCTTTTGCTGTGGTAGTGCTGTGAACAGCTAATGGGAAGCCAGAGCCAAACACTTACGCTTGAGAGTCTTGTTTTCCCGTCTGATTGTTTCAAGCTGATCTAAGGTTTCCTCATAGGCATTTTTTACTTTGAAAAGCTCTGTATTCAGTGAGTGTGATTCTTTAGAGAGAGCTTCACGCTCCAGCAGGCTCTCCTCATGCTTTCCCTTCCATTCTGCCATGACCTGAAAGACATCACGTTTCATTTCCTACTAGTACTGTAAACGTCATTTATCTGTGGCTTTTTCTGTATGAGATACAGAAAACAGGAAAAATTCCTGTTGCAAATTGCTCTAGAGGAGCTTATAACTGTTAGATTCCGTTCAATTTCAGTATTGACTTAAGTAGAGACTATTAGTTTGGCCTTCTAGCAAGGCTAGACTTAAAAGATACCATGCTCATTATCACCTTATCAAAGTTCTGCTGTTTCTTGCCAAGGGCAGATGCCAATGTGTTTGCTCTCTCTATGTCCACTGTCAGATCCTCCACCTCCACCTGCAACTTCAACTTCACCTTCTCCAAGGAGGCACACTTTGAAATCACATTCTCTGCCTGCTGCCCTGCTTCCTGGAGATGCTGAGTGAGTTTTTTCCTGAAGGAATACAAGTAAGATTTAAAAAAAACAGTGTGTCATATACATAATTTAAGAAGTACAATATTGGAAGTAGGTTTTAAAATTAAGTGTATATACAAACTCCAGTAAAGTAATTCAGGTCAGGCTACAAAAAGTAAGTCTATGTTCCACACAATGCACATAGCTTCTGGACAGTTCATCTTATCTATCACATACTTGGCCTCCTCCAGCTCCTCTGTGCCCTGAATAGCGTCCGTCTCATATTTGGTTCTCCACTGGGCCACTTCGCTGTTGGCTTTGGACAGGGCGCGCTGCAGCTCCCCCTTGGCCTCCTGCTCCTCCTCATATTGTTCCCGGAGCAAGTCACAGTCGTGGCGAGCAGACTGCAAGGCATGGGCCAGGGCGGTCTTGGCCTAAAAATTACCCGTAATATCATGTATTTATGTTAGCTGTGCCCAGCAGGTGACCCCATGACATTGCACACTAAAAATATGGTCACTGCAGCTTGGGCAGAAGACAAAGGGACAGAGGTTTATTCGTGTTCAGGCAGCCATCTTCAGCTGCAACCAACTTTTCTCAGCTCTACCAGTAAAGACCATGATGCTTTCACCATTACATGAAATCATCACCAAAAGTGATGATTTCATGTAATATGCTGTAGCTTTTTTTCCTGGGTATACAGAGGCAAACAAAATCACATGGACCATGGCTTTAAAGTAAAAAACATGTGAAAAAATTCGCCAAAACTGAAACCAATTTTAAAGTGCCAGAGACCTCCTTAGCAATGTACTTAAACACAGTGCTCACTGCACACCTCCTGCCCAGGAGTAATTCTGTTGTGTTAGACTGCAGGCAATAATACTCACAAACTTCCAAAAGTGTTTTTAAAATGAACTGAGGTCCTGATACATTTTGAAGCTGTAGCACATGCTCAGTAGTTAGCGTTACCTTGATCTCTTCCTCCAGCTGCCTTTTAAGTTCTTCCATTTGCTGTGTGATTGCCTGCTTGCTCCTGGACAGTTGCAATGCTATAGTTTCTTTCTCTTCAAGTTGATGGCTTAGTTCACCTGTGACAAGAGAAGACAAGTTTCCAGTACTGTCCAGACTAGCCTAAAAACATTAATGTATAAATAACTATCAGTGACAGACAAGTAGAATCACACAATGTTATCTTACCAGGTTTTACCTTTCTGTATATAAACATTCATATTTACCATTATCATTGCATATATTACTTTTTACCATGCCATCTTTACTGTAAATGTGGGACTCAGTAATGAAATTATAAGACAGATGTAAGTCTCCTCCAACACTTTTCTATTCTATGTTCTTCAACATTACTCCTGTTCTGCTTTAATCATGAGTTTTACTGTACATTCACACCCCAACATACACTTGCTTGACCCACAATCCTCTCAGCTCTAACTACTTAGGCACATAGAGTTTTGTTTCTCTACCCCTTCAAACCTTCTCTTTCCCTTCATTTGCTATACATTCTAAATTTCTTCTATACTAACATCCTTTTAAAAAAGAACATTAGAGAAATTGTCAATCCTGTCTCTAGGTCTAGATGTTTCTCCAAGTTGTATCACTCTTCCTAGCTTATTCGTTTTCATGTGTTTTCTTCCCATTCCATTCTCCCATATCTCCTACTAAACACTTTCATACTCTCCACCACTTTGCGTGGGTTTAGTCTACTTCTTCTGCTTTCCCACCCCTGTTACCAATGTTTACTTGACCTCTCCTTCCTCTACTTGTCCGCTCCAGGAACTTCCTCTTCTCTGCTGTTCATCTGCTGCATTACTGAAAGTCTCTGGTCCTGCTTGGTCTTCAAAGGGAACTTTCCTATTTTTCCATTTTCTCCTAAACCCACTTCATAATACTTAGTAGTATTCTGTACTATCTCCAGAACAGATTTCAGGTGAGTTTCCCTACTTTTTTCCCACATGGACACTTGTAATATATAGTGCAGTGCATTTGGGCACCCAGCGTTGCAAGGAACCTGATTTCTCATTGCTGCTGCCAGAGGACCAGAGCTACCTGTGCTCCATCAGAACTGGGTGACTGGCACAAGACATTCTGTCCTGCCCATATTTGAGTGATTCCCCATCATCTTCTAACTTGTGAATTAATGCCAATGCCATTTCTGCCTTAATTTCACTTAAGGCAATCATCAAGGAGGCCATATAATGATACATTGGTGCATGTTGTTTAACCTGGCTAAGAGCTGGTGTAGCACAAAGGCTAATCAGTTTACCTATTTCATTCCTACCTTATCAAGTGTTTGCAGCAGGTTCTAAAAGTGCCACAGTCCAGCCCAAAAGTGTACCTTCTTTCAGTGGCCCAGGATCTGCAGCTATCTGTCTTACATCCTCTGCTGTCATTTCTTTTCATGTACCAAGACTAGTTTGATCTTCAGTTCTTCTCTGCCATGGGATGGTGGTAGCAGTCATTGTATTAGCTGCTGTTACCACCTCCTCTTCTTTTTTCCATTCATATGTATCATCCCAATACATGTTTTCTCCTGACTCCCACTTGAAGTCTCCATCATGTCCTGTAGATCAGCAGCCCCTTTTAGTTTTTGCAGTCTGATCCGCTTTTTGCAAGCATCTAATTTTAGTTTCACATTTTTTTATGATCAGGTCTCTCTTGAGAGATCAGCTTTCCCTTGCTCTGGGGTGAAACACTGCACGATATATTCTAATCCTGCAAAATTCTTGTGTTGTTTTTCTTTGTTTTTCTAAATCTAATTCCAGTGGTATCTCTTATTAAATGTTTGAGCCACTAGATGATACTCTTTTTCTGAAGACAAATTTGCTTTAGAAAATCTGGTCACTTGTTTCTTTTGAAACACCATTTTCATGTTGAAGCAGTACGATTTTATGTTGTGACGCTGGCTCAATTGACCCAAAATGCATTAGCAACTTCCTGTAACTGGTCATGTGATACAAGAGGTATAGGCTAAAGTTTCACTTCATAAGCTTTACAATAACCAAAAAACATTTCTTCTCCATCATGCCCTGTCCTGTGGGCTGAAGAAACACCTCTCTCCTTTCCTGGAGAGGTGTCTATAGCCCATGCTGTCATTCTTGGGTCTTCTTGTAGTCCTCCAATATTATCTTTTTCAGACTTTTCCTGAGGCATTTTAGATGTTTCCTCAAGCTTTCAATTCCATTCTAAGATTCCCTTTGAGTGCTATGCACAATGATGTTACAACAAACTGGTTAGATCTAGAGAGTCATCTTTCAAGAACGACCACTTCAAAAAAGATTGCTTAGAAGGAGAAAGAATTTGGTTATAGTCTGTGTGTTCCCACATGACATTTTCCATCAAAAGGTATTGTAAGCTCCCTTTTCCCTGATAAGGGATGGAGATGGGGGAGCCACAGACCACAACCAGTATTTATTTGAAACATCTTTTATTAGTTAAGTTGCTACAGTTGTTAGCCTGGAGCTGTTCTTATTAATGCCAGGCATTCACTGCATTTCTTCACAGCTCACTCACACACACACATTCACCTGTATCTCCTCAGCAAGAGCCACCTGGAAGGCTAATCCCTATTCTTTGCTCAGAAGCAGAGGATCATACTGATGGGCCAGTGCTTTGTCAAATAGACCCTCAGGGGCTCCTGTTCTCATCAGGTGGCATGGGAGGAAAAGTAGTCTTTGCATATGGCAGCCACCACCCTCTTGGATGTGGTCCCAGTTATACAACCCATTGTTGGTGTTTGCCAGTGGCCTTGGTCTGATTTGGCAGGTCTTGGTATTCTGAGTTTGGCAGTCCTTGTGGATTCATCAGGACCACTAAACTCCAGAGATTACCAGATTCTGGGAGACTTTCACACACTATGCCCTCTTTGGTCCGCTGTTTCCTTGCAACTATATCTCCATCCACATACAGATGTGCCTATATAGCTTGTTCACACCAATTTATATAAATTCACATAAAAAGGGTTTCCATGGCAGGTGTAGCCCCATGGGTCAGCTGCAAGAAAAGCATATATCAGCACTCCCTGATCTGCTATTGTGTGATAACCCCTAAAATTCAGAAAGTTAGTTTAAGCCAGTTCAGTGGTGTTTTAATTTGAGATATCTGATCTTGCATTCAACCAGACCAAGGAACATTCACACTCGTCACTCATGGTGTTCCAAGAAGTCTGCTTGGGAGCAGTAACAACTTCATGAGGGTAGCACTCACACAGATACTGTACCCACAGTGAACATGTGCACTCCTGGAGGAGAAACTGTAGTTCTAACAGGTTGCTCCAGTCATATGGGACTGTCCCAAATTCCCAGTCCCCCTGCACAGAATCAGTGAACGGTGTCACATCATTCTGGAAATTATTTACGTAAGCAAATAATGCTTACAATTGGCATATGACCTTTAAAGAGTCACTCATGAAATAATTCCCTTTGATTTATTTCTAATGTTGTCTACGTCTGGACCAATGAGTCTGGAAGGAGAATACCCACCTTGGAAACAATTAGATCTCACTCATGGTACATGAGTCTCTCTGCTACTGAAGGGAAAAAATATCCCAGATCTTTGTGCCTTCCTTACCGGACTCTGTCTGGAGCTGGGCTTTTTGCATCACCATCTCATTCATAGTTCTCTGGTTTTCCTCAAATTTGTCTTTCATCTCTCTCATCTGGTCTTCCAGGGTACGGTACATTTTTTCTAGATTAGCCTGAAAGAGAGTAAGAAAGTTGAATTTGTGTCTGTGTGTTTGTATGGCATTAAATTCCCACTAGACAGAAAAGTTGCCAGTTAAACTATTTCACTTATCAAGAAACACCTTGGACTTAGTAATGGCCTCTGTCCTACTGGCCAAGTCGTCAACCTCCATCTTCAGCTCACTCTTCTCCTTCTCCAGCTTCTGCTTCACTCGTTGAAGGTTGTCGATCTGCTCCCCAAGCTCCGCGGTGCTGTCTGCGTGCTTCTTGCGCAGGGCAGCAGCCGTGGCTTCGTGCTGCAGCATGGCCTCTTCAAGGTCACGACGCATCTTCTGGAATTCTGCCTCACGTTTCTTGTTAAGTTCGGTTTGAGCAGTGGTGGCTCCTCCAGCCTCTTCAAGTCTTTCACTGATCTCCTCAAGTTCATTAGCCAGCTCATTGCACTGCTTCTCTGCTTTCGCCCGCATTGCTTTCTCACTCACAGTCTCCTCTTCCAGCTCTGCAACACGGGCCTATATAACAAGGAAACAGCACATCAGGAATTAATAAGGGAACAGACAATTTAATGCTTAGGTTAATGCATAATTGTCACATCATAATAACAAGCCCATTATTTTGGAAACTATAAGCAAAAAAATGTCCCTTTGAATTGTACTGTTTTGCCATTGTAGGCAAAGGCTTATCAACAGAAAAAGACCAATAGATCAACTCATAATGACTTTAGATCACAGGGTTCTGTTGTTGTATTGAGTTTGCGTGGCAAGGTTTTGGTAGTGGGGAGGCTACAGGGGTGGCTTCTGTGAGAAGCTTCCCCTATGTTCAATGAAGCCAATGCCAGTTGGCTCCAAGAGGGACCCGCTGATGGCCAAGGCTGAACCCATCAGCAAGGGTGGTAGTGCCTCTGGCATAACACATTTAAGAAGGGGAAAAAACCTCCACAACACCAGCAGCAGTCAGAAGATAGGAGTGAGAATATGTGAGGGAAACAACTCTGCAGACACCAAGGTCAGTGAAGAGGAGGAGGAGCCACTCCAGGCACCAGAGCAGAGATTCTCCTGCAGCCTGTGGTGAAGACCATGGTGAGGCAGGTTGTCCTCTTGCAGCCCATGGAGGTCTACAATAGAGCAGATATCCACCTGCAGCCTGTGAAAGACCCCATGCCAAAGCAGGCAGATACCTGAAGGAGGTTGTGAGCACTTGGGAAGCCCATGCTAGAGCAGGCTCCTGGCAGGACCTATGAACCCATGGAGAGAGGAGCTCACAATAGAGCAGGTTTGCTGGCAGGACTTGTGACCTTGCAGGTGACCCATGCTGGAGCAGTCTGTTCCTGAAGAACTCCACCTTGTGGAAGGGATCAACCCTGGAGCAGTTCGTGAAGAACTGCAGCCCCGTGGGAGGGACTCATACTGGAGAAGTTGATGGACTGTGTCCCATAGGAGGGGCCCCACACTGGAGCAAGGGAGGAGTGTAAGAAGTCCTCCCCCTGAGGAGGAAGGAGCAGCAGAGACTTCTGATGAACCGACCACAACCTCCATTCGCCATCCCCCTGTGATGCTCAGGGGAAGGAGGTAGAGAAATCAGGAGTAAAGTTGAACCCGGGAAGAAGGGAGAGGTAGGGGGAAGGTCTTTTTTAAGATCTGGTTTTATTTCTCATTATCCTATTCTAATTTGGTTGGCAATAAATTAAACTAATTTCTGTTTTGCCCACAGTGAATGATCTCTCCCTGTTCTAATCTTGACCCAGAAGCCAGGGCAGCTGGCATCACAGTTGTGTGGAGAAAATTATTACAACATATTGAGGTAATTACTGTGACTGGGTCAGAGATTTTATCAGTTACCAACTGCAGACAAGCATTATTCGTGCTACTACAGTTTAAACAAGCAAACAGTAATGATGAAGTAGTAACATAAAGTGTCTTGCCTGCAATTCTCTGATCTTCTTCTGCAATTGAATACTTGAATTCTGCTGTTTCTCAAGTTTATTTTGCATCTGGTTAAATTCAAAGTCTTTCCTGTGAAGGAAATATTATTTTAATAAAAGGAAAATGTGTCCACTTAAAAATAAATAGTAAATTTGTCACTAATTCTTTTTTCTCATACTTCCTTAATTTTTCATCTATATGTTGTTTATCATTCTCCAGAACCGCTATGGCTTCCTGGGCAAGTTTCAAGTCTCCCTCGAGCTTTCTCTTTGCTCGTTCAAGATCCATACAAACTTTTCTTTCCTGTTCTAAAGATCCTTCAACCTGTAACATAAGCGTATATAAAGATGACTGATGGAACAACTGAAGGAAGAATCTGCCCCTTCTCCTTATGCTGAACATGTTCACCTGGTTCACTTGTTGCTCCAGCTTGATCCTGACTTTGGTGAGGGTGTTAACTTTTTCCTCCTCAATTTGCAGGTCATCTAGTGCCTGCTGGTGGGCTTCTTGTAGGGCCTTCTTCTCCTTGACTAACTTTGCAATAGTCTCATCTAAACACGTCACTTCTTCAGTGAGATTTTTAACCTATTGTAAGGCAAAACGTTTGAAGATCATTAATAATTTTGGCTTTTATATGGGTTAGTGATCACAAAAAACTCAATAAAGTCATTGCTAGACTCCCAAAGATACTTAACTAGTTGTGTTATATAGTGAAATTATACAATCTCTTTGCTTATCTATCAACCCTTCTGAAGTCACAAAACAATTCTGACATTTCACTTTAATGCCTTTTTGTGTGCTTATGGGTTGGTTTTTCTGCACAATAGCTGTGACCAAATTTAACACCAGGCCCATAGATTTCCTTACACAGTGTCATGTTAGTGTTCAAGTTGACTGCAACTCTACATCCTCTGTATAGACAGAGCAACTCCTATTAAAGATGCGAATAGCAGAAACAAAAAGTACCTTGTTTTCTGTGGCATGTTTTTCCATTTCAGCCTTGGCCAATATTAACTCAAGGTCATCAATATCTTTCTTCAGCTCAGAGCATTCATCCTCCAGTTTCCTCTTTCTGGCTGCCAGATCAGCATTTATCTCCTCTTCATCCTCCAGTTTTTCCATTACCTCCTTTATTCTTGCTTCCAGCTGGAATTTTGCTTTGATCAGCTGGTCACACCTTTCTTCAGCATCAGCAAGATTTTCATTTTCCTGCTTATAGAAAACAGAAATGTGTTTCATCATCACACACTGGACCTGGCACTTGCAGAAATCACCTGCTCGTTATTCAGCTGGAACATGAAATAACAAAATTTCCATTCAGTCCTTTCCTGAACACTCGGACAAATCTGATGTAAACCGAGTAGCCAAAATGGTTTTAAGTTACATACAGTCTGTACTTGCAGCTGCAGGTCCTTTTTCACTTGCACCAGAGTCACCATTTTTTCTTCCAGTTCTTTCCTCTTCCTTTCTGATTTAGCCAGTTCTTCTTTCATTCGCTCAAACTCTTCCTTCAGCGTGGCCATTTCTTTCTCAGTTTCCACACTTTTTAAGAGGGGTTTTAACTTGAAGTACAACTTCATCCAGGGCCAATGCTTGACATTCATGAACGCACGGATGTTGTACTGGATGCAGAAGATGGACTCCCTGTAATCAGAATGATCCATCAGTACTGTGAAAAAAGCACATCTTTAAGAAACCAGACCTCACAGAAGACAAACACCTTCGGTCAAACATTCTTTTCAATTCAAGTCTCCTGAGGTATCCCCTGCACAAAGCTTGTGTCTGCGTGATCAGTTGTCCTAAGCAATCATCTCGCATCTCTTCCAGGACTCCTAACAAGCCTGCCTTGAAGAACACCTGCAATCAAAAGAACATAAATCAGTCATTGCTAGGCTTATATTTTAATGTAATGAATCATTTCTCGTTGTGTGGAAAAAGTAAATGTTTACCTTACTGTGTCCAAATTTGTACTGAGTATGATCTATCTCAATGGAAGACAGCAACTTCTCACATGCCTTCCTGCTATCAATAAACTCTCCTTCTGGAATGACACCAGCATTCAGAAGGCGGTATCTGACAAAATAAAGGAAAAAAGTGCAAGTGTCAGTATCATTTTAGTGCATAGGATGCTACATGAACAGCTGTCCCTTTGAAGACACAGAGGAAGGCTGAGTCTGACTCGCACCTCCAGCCTTAAATAGCAAATCAGTAAGAGGCAGGCTGGCTCAGTAGGTTCCCAGCATGTGTTAGAGCCCTCACTGAGACTGAGGGAATGGAAGGTCTGTTCTCTGGACCTGAGAGACTCTGATCACCAGTGTCATGGCCATTTACACTAATCTAGGGGCCAGCTCACTGGGGCAGCTGTAAATTCCAAATATTACTGGATTTTAAGAATAGGAAGACTGCTGCAACTGCCTAATCTGCCCTCCTGAATAACACAGGCACACAGTCCTCTGACAGTCTTGTTCATCCAGCCCCCATCTTGTGATTGACCTGCTATTATTTTTAAAAAGGAATGTCAATCCTATTTGAAGACTTCAAACCTCAAGAGTGTCCCAGGTAAGCTATTCACCCTCACTGTAGGAAAGGTGTACTTCACTTCTACCCTGACAACATCCTTTTTCAGGTCCCACCCTTGGACCTTTGCTCTGAGTCTGTCTTTTAGATGACAGATTCTTGAATATTCGAAAATCTTGACACCTGTAGGTTCTCTACACCACAGACTGTCTGTTGACATATAGTTTTGTGGGTTAAATAGTTTGATTTAAATCTCTTACTGCATTTTGAGTTCACATTTATCCTGTAGCTCTTTTCTGAACCATATCCAGCTTCTTGCATTCCTCCCCCAAGTATGCAAACTAGAGTCAGACATAGTATCTAACAATGGACTTTCTAACCCTATGTTGAGAGAATATTCCTCTCCCTATTCTTTTCAGCATGCCTCTGTTCACCCACATTCAAATCTGCTCACCCACATCACTGCCTTGGGAAGTCTTCTTCAGTTAGTGCCCGGAATGCCACTTCTACCCTTTCCAATGTCCCTGCTCTCCAGGACACCCTGTTCAGTGCTGTAAGGATGGTGTATTTTCTTTGTCCTTAGAGATCTGACTCTACATTGGCCTTTGTTCAAATACAACAAGCAGAAGACCCCAGCAAACTTGGTTGCTAAATTTAGCAACTCTTTATAAATGTCTTATTTGCATGGCAGTTCCTGAATTAAAATTGTTTGCTTGTGGGTTTTTTAATCTATAAATTAATCTAGCCAAGGTGCTGTAGAAATGTTAGCCCTGTACAAAATGAGAGTGCCATGTGGAACTAACTTAGATGTCCTGCTGAAGCCTGTTTTGTTCATGTAGCTACCTTTGCCAGTCAAGCTTCTATCTTCATCAGAAAAGTGGTATTGGGTTTAACACAATTTCCTCTCAGTAAAACCATTCCAGTTAGAATTATTTAAACAACAATATTCAAACTTCTATTAGACAGTGGTTAAATACAGGATGTGGTGTAGATCACTCTCCATATTTTTGCAGAAACAGGCTTGTGTCAAATTTGCAAAATTAAGCCAAGAATACTCAAATATTCAGAAGAACATGAAGGAAGTGAAAATAGGTTTTGGCATACAGTATTCAGGAAGGCATTTGGGTTGGCACTGCCCACACAGACCCTGCTATTGGATATGTCTTCATACTTTCCATAGTTGTTAAATATTAAAATAGTCTTTTCCTCAGAACTCTATTATTGCCTTGTTTAGCAAGAGTGGTCTCTCAAATGAACTGGGCTTGGATGCAAACACAAGAACGTTATTACAGACCTTTGTTTAAAATCCCCATATAGTATCTTATTAGGAAATCCCTTCCTGCAGATTCGAATGCCTTCCAGAACACCGTTACATCTCAGCTGGTGCAGAACAAGCTTGTGATCCATCAGGCCTATGACAGAGCAACGTGGGGATATATTTATTTTTCTGACATTGATCAAAGGGTCTTTCTGCCAATTTCCGTTTTATGTTTTACAGATTACCTGGGGTCTTTGTTTCATTGGGAATGATACAACGCACAAAATGAGGATGAGTTATTCGCAAGTTGGACATCAGTTTATTTAGATTTTCCTGTAAAAAAAGAGATAATTTGGAATCTCTGTATTACTTCATGACATAAATCAAATATTCTCAGTATCATTTGATTCTGATGAAAAATTAAAATACAGAAGTTTTTTCTTACTCGTCTAGTAAATATTCTACAATCTTGTATAGGCAGCAGCAAAGCAAACAGCAAACAACAGTGGATACAATTAAAAAACTTTCCTCCTGTCCTAAAATGAAAATTTGTCCTTCATGGTTTAATAGCTTATCATAAGAGCTATTAAAGAGGATGAGGATGGAGGGAAATAAATGATATTCTGGGATATCAATAGTGGTCTGTCTTGATCAATGAACTTTTGATCAAATGAGCTTTTGATCAAATTAAATAATGGGTTGGTTTTTTGCTTTTATTACTTAGATATATGTTACATATATTTAAATGAGAATGGAGCCACAAAATCAGTAACAAAATCTATGACAGAAGAAGCCTTCTGCTCTGCAGGACAGTTTTTGTTAGCTTTTCATTTCTTTAATCATCTCATGCAATATTGACACACTCTGAGTATGGCTCATGTCACAGCCAGGTGGATGCTGCACTCCTTCTCCTGCCAGAAGGGGCTGAGCCTGTTCCCGACCCAAGACATAAGTGTGTAACAGCAGCATCAAGAGGCTGCAACATGTAATTTGTGTTGCCCACACTGATTGCAAGGCGTTGGTTGCCACACAACACCTCAGAGAGACACATCCTGGGAGAAGCCAAGTACAGTCAAATAAGGGAAGGATGTTGTTAGCACTGGGTCAAAGCCAAGACAGCCTTTGGGCTGCCTTGAACCTGTGCAACCTGATCAAAACATATGACTTCCCTTCTCCATCATCATTCCATTGGATCTCATCAAGAAAGCAGCATTCAAAATAACTGTTCCCAGATCCCAAAGGTGGCTTTCCACAGTATCATATGGCAACAGAAAGTGGGAATGGTGAGCTAGTGCAGGCAGGTCTGACATGAATGCCTTCTCAGTGTTTTCTGCAGCTGGCCCATACTGGGCCACAGAACACACCTACCCGAAAGAGTACAGAGACAGTTTGGAAGGAAGAGCCCTTTTTCTTGGTTCCTTTCTTCTTAATACCACCACCTTCAGCTGGAAAATGAGATGACAGTCCAGCTGAGGTACTGGTATAGATCCCTTTGACAGCATTATAACTGTGCATCTAATACATAGAGCACAAATACTGACTCAACACTGATTTAAGTCAGGTGATAGCTACAGCTGGAAACACCAGACAGGAGACATAATCCTCTGATCTTACCTTCATCTGTGGAACCAAAGGTGGCATAAAGATTGCATAAAATTTTCATAGATGATTTCTGATACAACCCAATGACAGTTTCATTCAGGGGATCTTTGTTCTTCTCAAGCCAGCCAGTGATGTTGTAGTCCACTGTACCAGCATAGTGTATCAAGGAGAAGTGGGCCTCAACCTTCCCTTTGGCAGGCTTGGGCTTCTGGAAGTTGCTGGACTTGCCCAGATGCTGGTCATAGAGCTTGTTCTTGAAAGAGGTGTCAGTAGCCTTGGGGAACATGCACTCCTCTTCCAGGATGGAGAAGATGCCCATGGGCTGAATAGAAAGAAGGTGTTTTCAAATGAAATGAATTCAAGTTATAATAATATGGAGTGAAAGAAATGCCAAAATCAAAGTACCAGAGGTATTTTATAGAGAAATAGCCTGGGAGGATCAGGAAAGCAAGAGTTTTTGTGAATGGCTGTCGAGATATTCAAAAGCACAAGACTTTCATAAATAGGGTTTTGAACTACCCACACACTGGCTGGAAAACAAAGCAAGCCAAGCAAAAACTGTGCAGTAACTTCTTGGAATACAGTAGTTACTTCTTCTTATCCAGAAAGGGCAAAAAGCAAGCAGACATGAGGCCTTCTAACATTTTAATTCAACTGGGAGGAAATGCTGAGGAGGAATCAATATGCAAAGACAGAAGACATCTGGGGTAAATATGACAATGAAATGACAATCTGCCATTATGTGGAAGAAAGAAAGGCAGAACAGAGAAATAAAAGCAATGTCTTTTTAGAAAGCAGAATACATTTCCAGTTATTAGATAATTAATCACATGTGTTATGTTCAAAGGAAGGGAGGAGGTAAGGAGACCTGGAAGCGTCACAGAAAGATTGGATTGAAGGCACTCAGTACAAACCCTCTCGAGAACTCATTCCATATCTGATTTCTGTGATTGCACAAGCTGTGTAAGAAACTCACCTTTTCTATAAGCTCAATGCAGGCAGCCAGGTCCATCCCAAAGTCAATGAACTCCCATTCAATTCCTTCCTTCTTGTACTCCTCCTGCTCCAGCACAAACATGTGGTGGTTGAAGAACTGTTGCAGTTTCTCATTGGTGAAGTTGATGCACAGCTGCTCAAAGCTGTTGAACTAATATTTGAGTAAATGTGTTAATATTATTAAACTGACTCAAATTTATTTATTTTGTAGAGAAGTCAAAGCAATGTCAACCAGACACCCCTGAAGGGTTGTGATAACAGTGCAAAGGATATATCATGGGTGTTCCAGGCTCACAGAAAAGTTGTGCTGTGCAGCACATGGTTGATGTAACTTGAATTGGCAATGGTTTTGGGTGACCCTAATGTCACTAAATACAGATTCTTTGGGGAGGGAGACAGCAGCTCCATGGCTACTCCTCTGACATTTGTTTTCTCTTACAAAGTGGGTGATGGATCTACAAAGGCAGAAGCAGCTTCAGAGAGATTTGGCCTGTTCTTGCAGGCTGCATTGAGGGGGGGAGGAGGAAAGGCCAGAAAATTCAAACAAAAGGGAAAAAGCATTTAAAGACAGCCAGAAGTTTGAGAGTGCTACAAAAAGCCAAACCTCAAAAATCTCAAAGCCAGCAATGTCTAAGACCCCAATAAAGTGCTGTCTTGGCAGCTTTGTGTCCAGTTGTTGGTTGATGCGCATCACCATCCACAAGAAGAGCCTTTCATAAACTGACTTGGAAATGGCACTCACTGCCTGGTGCACCTGCAGGGAGATGGTTCACACAGCTGTGTCAGGGCATCACCAGAATCACACCCCACTCCACTGCGCATAGGTACCACCAGCCCACAACGTGTACTAGGAGGCCTCAATGGTCCTGACCAACCTCAGCTTTGCCCTGCACCCCCTCCTGTCCCAGAGGGAGAGGATGGTCCCTGCTGCCCCCTGACACTCACCTGATCCACTGTTTGGCCCTTTATGACATATTCATTTCCTACTCTCACCCGGGGGTAGCACAAAGCTTTCAGCAAGTCTGCTGAGTTCAGGCCCATCAGGTATGCTGCTTTGTCAGCCTCTGTAAAACAAAAAAAACCACCTGAAAGTCTTTCTTCTTACCCAGGCCAGAAGGAATGGGTTGGAGCCAGCCAGAGCTCACTCTGAAGCCTGGCAAGCAGGTTGGCTTTAGCCTATCCACAAAGCTTGACCAATGTTCTCATTTACTTCTCCAAACAGCCTTGTAGGTCTGGTCTCCATGTTTGAGTGGCTATGGCAGCCCCAAGTGGTGGGTAAAACCTGTGAGTCCATTGGTGATGGGACAACAGAGTGGTTTTGCCTTCAAGCCACTTCTCCACAAGGTCACGCAAGCAGAACAAGTCTGGATGTGTCACCAGGAACCACTGAACACTACAGTAACATGTCCCAAGCACAAGGTTCTGCAGCAGAGCCCCCAGGAATAAAGTGGACACAGAAAGTGACTCTAGAAGAGGTGGTAAATTGAAGGTTGAACTTCCTTTTTATGTTCATCAAGGAACAACTGGTTCTTTCCTGGAAGACTCATTTCCTTTCTAGTGAAAAATGGTATGAAAACAGTTGGAAATACATCTCTCTAAGCCATGAAGGTATTACCTTCTGTGCCATCCGGCTCTGCCTGCTCCTCACGTGGTTTCTGCTTGAACTTCATGTTCCCGTGGTGCAGGATTGCCCCTGTCAGTTTGTAAATCCCCATCCTCTCACTGAGGCTGAAGCCCAAAATGTCAATGGCTGCCTGCACAGCAGGTAGATCAGCTGATTACAACAGTGCTGATGGTAAAATTAATACTGTCTCTCCTTGCTAAATGTACTCACATCTGTGGCAACAAGCTCCTCCTGGTCATCAATGCTGGCCACAGAAATCTCCCCTTGGCTGATGAAAGGGTAGTCGTATGGGTTGGTTGTGATGAGGAGCATCTCTAAAAGGCAAACAAAGGAGTTAGAGCCAGCTCCTGGCCGTGAAAGCAGAACAAGGGTTCAGCAAGGTTGCACAGGCTCTTTCTCCTTTTGCATCCCCAGAACCATTCATCTGCCTTCCACTGGATGGGCAGAAAGTCTCAGGCAGTTCCCAGTCTTACCAGTTTAATATGCTATGTACTGGGAGCTGAGTACTCAGCACTGGCAGACAAGGAATAGCTTTTAAGAAAGCTGCTTTTAGGTAAGACACATACATGCTTATCCTCATCCATGCCATACACCAATCCATCCGGATTGCCCCGGGCCCCCACTGGGGTTGGGTGCTGGTGCACATACAAGCGTGTGTTTCTCTCCAACTAATTGAGGTCACAATTCACAGCTCATTTTCAGTCCTGACTCCTATGGCAGAGCAAGAGCAGAAGTGAAGGTGTGTAGATGTGCAGCGTGCAGGAGAGGAAGCCCTCCACACACGGAAGATAAATCTGCCTGTGTTGTGCACAAATATGCAGTCCCCTGGCACACAGCAGTCTCTCTGGAAGGGACGAGGGACACAGTAAAGGCCAGGAGGGCACATAATGAGAAGATGTGGGCAGGAGCTCCACCCTGGGAAATGTTCTGTGGATAGTTGGGAGGGATGGGCAGAGTGGAGTGAGGATGAGTGCAGTAGCTGAGTGTGTGGCAAAAGGGTTTGGGACAGGTGTGGGGCATGGGTAGGCTGTGCCATGGTGGTGGGAAAGGGGAAAAGCCTGGAGGGGCTATACTGGAAGCGGGGAAGAACTTTTGCCTATTCAAGGAAGAGTTCAAATAGATGGTTTTTACATCAGGATGTCTGGCCATCCTGCACCCAGGGGGTTTCTCACTTTTCTGTTGAAGATTATTCATGGGATCTATTCCACAGCAGTTGGAATTTCCACACCAGCAAGAACAGCAAGGTGTAAGGCAGAGTAAATTAGACACCCCCACACCTCACTCACACACGGTTTGCATTAGGCCTTACCCAGGGAAGATAAACTGAAAGTGGAGTAACCCCTAGTGCGACATCCTCACACAGAGATACAAGTGCTGTGAACAGCCTTGGTAACCCAGTCACCATCCTCACTGGGATGCAGGTGACGTAAATAAGCGCATGATCAAAGCTTCAGTGCTTTGCAGAGCCTGAGGCACCTGCCAAGAGGGGAAGCTGGGTGCTTCTGACACATGATGCTAGGCCAGCAGGTGCCACTGGACCCTCTGTCACTGAGCTGGCACATTCAGGGAGAAGTTCCCCATTCTGATTTTACTGTAAAATGTCACCAGGTGATGGCTCTCCTTACCAAGCAGTTCAGGCTTCTTATTGGAGAGGATCTGGTAAAAGATGTGGTAGCTTCTCTCAGCTTTCAGCTGGAAAGTGACTCTTGACTTTTCCAGCAAGTCTGTAAAAAGTGTGCATATATATTTTTCAGGCTCTTATTTACTTTGTAGTAAAGCAGTAAGCCCCTCTCATTTACTCACAGGTCTCAATGTCACCAGAGGCCAGTTTTCCAGAGGTACCAAAATGAATACGAATGAATTTACCCTGGCAAGAGGACAAAAGGTCATGGTCAGTGCAGCATGTTCAGGGTTACGGGCTGTAGTGGTTTTCTTTCTTGAATCTCAATAACAGCAGCTCCAAAGTAGTCTGAATTATATTAGATATTCAAAAACAGATAAAGGGGAACAGTTTGTGCAGTCCATGCAACTGCGAGCATGAAACACATCGACATGGGACAAATAACCAAGACTTTTTTCAGCAAGAACATTTCTCCCAGCCCAGCAGCTCCCAGTTGCAAGTAACAAGCAGGCAAACAGGATGAGAAATGCAGGAGGGCAGAGAGAAACCCAGCAACTCACAAAGCGTGAGGAGTTGTCATTTCTCACAGTCTTGGCATTCCCGAAGGCCTCCAGCAGTGGGTTAGCGCTGATGATTTGATCCTCGAGTGTACCCTGCAAGAATATTTGAATAATTATTGAAAACCACCATGGGCTACATGGTAGGAAAAAGTGGCTATACTGTGGCTCGCCTCATTACACGTGCAACCACGCGCCCTTCATTTCAGCTGGACAGCGTTACTACAGCATCTTCTTGACCACAATGCCAAGAACCAGCACTGTGTGTAATGGTAAATAATTCATTTTTCTCTTATTTAGAATTTCTCCCGGGGTCAGAGCTCTCATCTCGCAGCCACAGGGACACACCGGTCCATGTGAAGAAACTGGAGCTTCTGATTCTTCCTGGACACCAATCCCCTAGACCTGGTTTCAGGCTGAGTGAAGCTACACTTGGGCAGTGGCAGCTCTGGTGGCTTGTATTTGTTGTGTTCCTAACCGCGTATCAGGCCCCAGTCTTACTGTCTTTGAGAGAGTGGCTGAAGCTAATAAAAGATACTTCATATTTTGAGGTAAATCTTTGTAACCAGTGTGTTAGCCATAACTTGCTAACATCCTGAATGGCTCCTCTGCCAAGCCTTTCTTCCTCACACCTTTGTCCAGGACTCCTTTTTCTTGGTTAGGTCCCCGCTTGCTGCAATTGTTGCAAAGTACTGGATGACACGCTTTGTGTTCACAGTCTTCCCTGCACCAGACTCCCCGCTGTAAAAGGAAAGCACAGAGCGAATAATTATCTGCTCGCTTTTTCTTGGAGACAAAGTTCAAGGTGACAGATGGACTTACGTGATTAGGATAGACTGATTTTCACGATCTGTCAAAGGGAAAAATAACTGCAGTCAGAGAAGCTGTACGGAAAAGTGCTGGTTCTCCGTCAACATATGACCCAGGGTCCATTGAAGGGAAAGAAACACTGGTTGTGCAAGCAAAACTGAACAGATGCATGGTCTGTCTCCTCCTCTCTCCCCCTCCCTGTACTCCACTTTTTGTCTTCTCCACCCTCGTTCCATTCTGCACTCTTGTCTTTGCTCCTGTCTCTACCATTGTTTACTTTTCTTACTATTTAATATGGGACAGGACTTGATTCAAACTAAACCGACATACTCTGGTGAAAAGATTTCTTCCAGCTTTGTTCTGAACCTACCTGCAGTTGCTTGAAGCCATATGTTGGTGTGCTGACCAGGGGCTTCCCAGATAGTGTGTCCCATCCAACTGCACCTGCCCATTGCACTGGTTCCTGTCATGGTCCTTAGCTTAGTGTTTAGACCAGAAATACAGATACCATGCACTGCAACAGCACACAGCATATCAAAACCAAAGAATCTATTTCAGGAGACACATAAAACTGTCTGGAGCTGGTTCTGCATCCCCTAGAGATAAAACAGGCACATCTAATTCCACAGTACAATAGTTGGGAGCCCAGGGAGATAATCTGCAACATGACACAGCACAAGGAATTGAGGTAGCACCCTGTAAGAGATGGCAAAGGCAACTGAGCCTGTGGCAGGTAAGGACTTGACTTTGGCAGAAGGAGTGTTTCTGACAGTTTTTTTCTATGACTGGTCAAAACAGAAAAGCTCACCAGTCAGCATGAACTGATAGGCGTTGTCAGAGATGGAGAAGATGTGTGGAGGGGCCTCCTGGCGCTTCTTGC
>JAVSBS010010224.1:0-10126 GCA_033124195.1 Coracias cyanogaster | reverse complement strand
GATGTTACACAGACCAGGCAGCATCCATTCCCAGTATTGCCTTACAAAAGCAGAGGTTGCTTAATTCTTGGCCTTGCAAAAGCCAGATCAGGAAAAGCAGTGTTTTTGTTTTACTTGTTGAGTGCCTGGATCTCCTCTCTGAGCTCAGAGCTCTGGACATCTTGCTCCTCTGTGTCCTGGTTTGAAGGACAGGTGTCTGCTAGGGAGGCAAGAACCTCCCTTGGGATGGGAAATGTAAACTCTCTCCCTCCAAATTATTGTCATTTTGAAATCAAGGGCTCTCAGGCAAAGATATAGGAAATAGGAATAACAGTTCTTTACTAGTGTGTATATATATATATATTAAAACAAGCTAACAACAATTAATACAGTAATTAGCCGCAAAACAGAATCAGAAAAATCGGTACAGCCCTTCGGGCAGTGCGCACCTTCCCTCAGGTGCAGTGATGGTGTCAGTCGGCAGGGGGCGCTGGAGGTTCCCAGGGGGCAGGGTGGGTGTCATGGCGTCTGCAAGGGAAGCACTGTGGCACGCTGCTCCGGCAGCATGTGGTGATGGCGGTGAGAAAAGAAGGAGGAGAGCTGGGCTTCACCTGGGGAGTCGGTTCCGGTGCCCCAGCAGAACTCTCGGGGGAACAGCAAGTTGGCACCTCCACTCCCAGCTGGGCAGGGGGCAGCGAAAACTCGGTCCCGGGCAGGTGGAAAGCGGGTCTTCCTTTAAGTGAGATAGATGTTAACAAATTCCCAATCAAAGGGCTACAGAAGGCTCACCTTGCAGCAGAGGAAGACAGCTCCAGGCAACGGCAGGGAAAAAAACAGCGTCCTTCTCTCTGCGAAGCCCGGAGCCAAAGAGAGCAAGGTGACCCCGCCCCTCCCCTTTTTTTACCTGCCCCTCCCCTTTTTTTACCAGCCCAAATCTGGAGATATCTCTGTCTCTCGAGATGAACTTTCATACAGGAGATGGTGCCACCAAAAATGCACCCCCCCCACATACCCGCAGGCTTCTGTTCTTAACTGCCCAATCCTTAGTTCCCTAGTAACTTATGGGAAAAAAATTCTATAAGTAAAAAGGAACAAAAGGGAAGAAAATATAACCCCTAACACTCTGGACTCAGTGCTACTGGTGCCCAGGGCTACCCTGCCTCTCCCCACCCCATCACACAGTCAGAGGTGGTGCCAGTAGATTGCTCCTGCAAATGGACCAACTGCACATGGGGCTGGGACAAGGGGGCTGGTGCCTCATATGAGGTGCAAGATTGCCTCTTGCGAAGAAGCATCCCACCACAGCCAGGCCCACCACAAGCTCTGCTGCTTGGTGTCTGGGCAGGAATGAAACCCAGGAAATTACGAGATTTAGGGTGAGTCCCAGGCCAATGATACCCTGAAGCTTCAGCTTCTCAGAGGCAGAGGACAGTGAAACTCCTTCTTCTACCACCAAAACCTTCTGTAGGTGCACATCTACTTGAAAACAGCCCACGAGAACAGCAGCTGCAGTTCTATCTGCCGCTCCATGCTGCCAACATCACTTGCAGACAGAGCTGTCCTGGGGTGAAGGTCACAAGGGTGCTATGACAGCGAGCCACATTGCCTTGCAAGGCTCTCTAGTCCTGGTGTTGCCAGGGATCTTTTATCGCTGCCCTTGACTCAGATAAGGGCACTCACGGCTCAATATACCCACCCAAATTAAAGGTGGATTTACTGTCTGGTGTCTATCTATTTTTGCACAAAGAATTTCGGAAGAACAAGGAGGTTTTGAAAGCTGCAGCTGAGTAAGTTCCCTGGCATGCTGAAGGAACCTACTTTATTAAACTAGTAATACACAGCTTAAAACACAGAATGAGCTGGCTCTTGCACAGGGACAGATGCAATCATTCCTGCCCAGGTCTCCCCAGCACTGATCGTCATGACCCAGGAACATGTACAACTGATGTAGAGCTGCTACAAGTCAGGGGTGAGATACAGCATAGCCTGTCTTGAGAAAATAATTTTTTGTTTGAACCAAACCAAACCTTTTAAATTCTCTTCTAGGCAGAAACCAGCTTTTTGCTCTTCTTTTTAGGGCACCAAACCTAAGAGCAGCCGAGTAAATCTGACCCGCTTACCAGTTCATGTCTAACAGCAGGAACTGTGGCCATTGAGCCCGCAGCACAGCCCAGAATATCTGCTTCACTAAGTAAACGCTCACTGCCCTAGGGCTGGGAAGCTCCTGAGCAGCCCCAGCACACACTGTCCTGGAGCCACAGCTCCTGGATCTTCTGGATGAGCACCCTACGCCAGCAGCAGGGACTGGAAAGCCATGTCTGCAACCTCAGTGCATCACAGCAGACTGCTCATAGTTCTGTCTGACCCCTCAGCAGTTTCCGTGTTACTTGTTTTACCTGGCTGAAGATAGACACAGATTTGTGGCTAGGTGGTGAAGAGCCCAGCTCAATGCTCAGCCTTCAGCTCCAATCTGTAGCTCAACCAAAGGCCGCGTGAGACCCCTCATTCATCCCACAGTCTCAACTATGGGCTGATGGGAGCACATCTTTGTAACATGGGGTGAGTGCTTGGACCACACAAGTCTGAAGAAGTGAGAAAAGGCTCAGAAAATGTAGATATCAGTAAAATTACTGGAGAAAAGGAGGAAAGAGCTGCAGTATCTTAAACCACACATAGCCTTGACCCAAGATGGGGATGAGGAAGACCTGCTTTCTCCCTTAGGCTGCTAATAGCTAACAAGCAGCAAGGATTAAATGGTTCTGGGGGGCTGCAGGAGGACCCTAGGCTTCAGCCAGCTTCCTTCAATGGCCAAGCATCTATGTCACTGAAGCTCAGAGCCACTGCTAGCAGTTTCTGGAGGACTGTCATGACAACAGCCTCATTGTACCATGGCTTGCCGTGCCCTGCAGTGCTAGCCAACAGTGCTATTCAGTCTGTCATTGCTGAAATGCCACCAAGCAGGTCTGGCTGCGGCCTTTCTATCAGCACTAAGGAGCCTGAAGGCTGAGTCTCCATCAGCTGAACCCCTGTGTCAGCGGCACAACACTGCTCACCCCAGTGCTCAGGGACAAGCAACAGGGCTGGGAAGAGCCAGGAGGTATGTGGGGTGCATGGCAGCCACAGCGGAGGAGACACAAGCAGAGCGACAGCCACACAGCCAGCTGTCAGTTCAGGTGAACACTTGGTCTTCCATGGACCCCACTGTTGCCCCCAGGTCTATCCCATCCCTTGGCCTCATGCTAACAGTTTTTGGTGTGCTCTGCATAATCTGCTCTAGTTTGTGCCTGCAGCAATGTCCCTGCTCCCTCTCTGTACCCCCAGCATCCAGGAAGAGGGACCTGATACACAAAGGGCAGCTTCTAATCAGGGGGTCAAGCGTAACAAGCGCAGAAGAGCTGCCCTGAGCTCTGTCACCCTCTTCCCTGCCCTTTCTCACTGTCATGGCAGCTTGCCCCTGAGTCAAGCTGGCTGGTTGGTGCTTTGGAGCAGCTTGGGAGTGCTCTTGAGGTTGTCTTTGTCTCAAAGAAGGTGCCAGTATAACTCTGCTGAGTGGAACATGGCTGGTGACTGCCCAGCCAGCAACACAGGAGCACCCCACAGGCCCCAGGCCAGCAAGCACCTGGTCAAGAGACTCATCAGCCCCCGGAAGCACAGGGTCCCTGCTGGCACCATCAGGAAGTGTTTGTTAATTTAAGTGGTCAAGGAAGATGACTGATGTCTGTGGATCTGAAGCCTACCAGGACACTGTACCTTGTTTCTAGACAGCAGAAACATCTATTTTTCCTCCCTCCTGTGACCTACTCCATCGATGGGGAGTTTGTGTGGAGGCAGTGGGTAAATCCAGCACTGCTGGAAATACCTGCCCTGGAATTGTCCTGGACAGTCCCTCCAGGGCACAGCAGGCTGCTCTGGCTGGGGACAGTCATAAGTGATTGAAGACACTACCATCATTCAGATACACCACAGGACTGCAGCCAAAGCTCCATGTGAACATGTATGACCCAGGTAGTCCTTGCTGCCTCAGCACAAGGCATGTGCTGAAGCAGGAGATTCACTGCAAAAGCATGTGGCCCCATGCTGGGGCACAGCTCAAGCTCAATACAAGTTGAGACCAGGGTGCTCAGCAGCTCCTGGTCAAAACAAGCTCCTTCACAATGAATGCTGAGGACCAGGCACTGGCTGGGGCAGGCCAGGGAGCCAAGTCCACCTGCAGTGCACATGGTTTCTGAGCTGGGGAGCAGATAAATTCCCCTGTCACAGGCCACTTGATCCAAGTCAATTCTCCTTAAGATCAAAACTGGATTTGGACTGAGCCCTTTTGGCTATCAGGGCAGACACACGGAGTATTTTCACACTGGCAGAATGCATGTATGGAAAAACAAAACCTGATTTGGATTTTGCCCTGATAACTGTGGACTGATGCCCAGTCTGGCTTTCACAGCTTCTCAAGAGCTACCGGCCATGACAAGGGGTTGCTCTCCTGGTAGGTTTCTTTATTAAGCACAGAAGAAAAAGTTTCAATGAAGAGGAAAAAAAACACTCACTGAAATGTGTTTGGAGCACGTTTCTGGGCACATACAAGAAGGGGACCGGGAACAGTCATTGTGGATTTACTAAGAGGTAAATCACATCTACCTTCCCAATTGCCTTTTATAATGACCAGATCCGTGGCCGTGGGCAGAGCAGTGGATGCTGCTCAACTTCAGCTCCCAAAACTATCTGCCACAACATATTCTCGTGTCCAAGCGGGGAGTGTATGGTCTGAATGGGTGGGCAACTAGACAGGTAAAGAACCTGGCTGGGCAGCAAGGCTTAGAGGATAGTCATCAATGGGTCACATGCATGGGTCAGTCCTGGGAGTCTTCCTCCTTAACACCTTTATCAATGACCAAACTTATCAAGTTTGCAGACAGCAACATAGTGGGGGGAGCAGCTGGCACCCTCTGGGACAGACCCGCCATCCAGAGAAACCCAGACAAACTGGAGGGATGGGCTGACAGGAACCTTATCACGTTCAACAAGGACTAATACAAAGTCTTGCACTTGGGAAGGAAAACGTCCTTGCAAAAATATATGCTGGGAACTGACTGGTTGGGGGGCACTTCAGGGAGAAGAATCTGAGGTCAAGATGGACATCACATACAACAGGAGGAGAGGCTGAGGGAACAGGGCTTGCTCAGCCTGGGAAGGAGAAGGCTTCAGGAGGACCTCACAGCAGCCTTCCAATACCTATGGGGAGATTATCAAGAAGATGGAACGAGGCTGTTAATCCTGGCACATGATGAAAGAACAAGAGTTAAAATGCTTGTTGAAATGAAAAGTTCAGACTGCATATAAAGAAAAATATCTGCTTTAGTGGGAAACATCTTTTTACACATCTAGGGAAGTTGTGCAGGCACCATCCTAGCTGTTTAAAACTTTGAGCAGCCTGGTCTGACCAAACAGCTGCCCCTGCTTTGAGCAAGAGGTTGGACTGCAAACCTCCTGAGGTTCCTTATCATCTGAGTTATTCCACAATCTGGACCTCAGGCACAACATCAGGCTTTGCGTTTAAATGTTTTTGCATTTAAAACCATGGTCTCTGTACCTCTTCAGTCCCAGGCTCTGCCCATGCTGGTGGTGAGAACATCCCTAAAATGGCCAGCTTCATCCATCAGGCTTAAGTATCCTTGTTAGTTCAGCCCCTCCACGGGCTACATGTGCAGCACAGGAGGAATGTGTTGCCTCCTTTGGGTAGTCAAATGGAGCTGTCCCTCATTCCTCAGACATCCTGTCACTTGTCCCCAGCCCAGGATGGGTATTGGAGATGCCACCCGCTCTGAAGAGATGCTATTTCCTCCCAGTATCTCATGGGACAAGTGGCCTGGGGCTGGGTGTGGTGAGGGCACACACTCCAATGCTCTGCAGATTGGCCTCTGCCTGGCTTGTACACCATTGTCTGTCTGTCGGCGGGTTGACTGGGGGTCCCCATTTGCCCGAGGGAGCACAGGTTCACCTTCACAGCACCAGATTCCAACAAATTTGTCTCCCAAGTGAAGCCTGTAGTTCAGTGAAGTTTCCACAGGGGAGACCCACTCGTGGAGCCAGGCACGCCCCAGCCCATCCAGCACCCAGCCCCAAGCAAGGAGTTGACCTGTCACCAACCTCCCCCTCCCTGTGTGCTGGGCACCGCACTCCGGGGCATTTGGGTGCCATGAGCACAGCAGGAGCTTGCTCCATTTCCAGTACTGAAGGAATACTGGACACGCACTGGCAAAGGCTCTCGAAGCCCCCCCCTGCATTCCCTTTCCCCCACTACAACCCACCCCTTGGGCAGCTCTGCCTCTCCTGGGGAGGGCTCAGCACAGCCCCTGCTCCCCTGAGCATGGTGGGAACAGAGCTGTGCTCCCCGCTGCCACCGAGGCAGCAAAAGCCAAACAGTTGCCTAAACAACAGATTTTCATTTGTTCCTACAAACCAAACTCCTCACTTCCAGAGACCATTTCCCTCCTGGGAAAGGCTGAGGGAAGAGAAATGGGGAGGCTCGGTTTGAGAGACAGAGGGAAGCAGGACACCAGCTGCTCCCACTGCCAGGAGAAGGCTCCAGCGCCCTGATGTGGCCCATGGGCCTGTCCCTCCACCCTAAATCTTTCCGTGCCCTTGCCACGCGCCCCCATCTGCCACAGCTTCCTGCGCCAGCTGCCTCTGCCTCCAGGGCACAGAAAAACAAGTTAAAGGACATGACACCTCTGCCAAAACCTTTGGGGGAAGACAGAAATCTTACATTTGTCTCTAGTGGGAGTCAGCTGCAAATTGGCTTCAGGGAAATAAAAGTCGAGGGGGTGACCCTTGGTGCGCTGCTGCCCACGGGCTTTGCAGCAAGCTCATGAAGCCTCGGGCCAGGGGCTTGGCACGCCTGCCTCCTCCAAATCTCTGCTGACCTCTGCTTCCTTTTAACTCGGCTTAGCTGTAATACCTTTTTTTTTTTTCTGAGCAGGTGGCTCTGGCTAATTTGTTTTATTTTTACTTACCATTGCTTCATATAAGCCTAGTTTTACACAGATTGTACTCCGTGCAGAGGGGGGGACTTGCCACTAACATACTGATGAAATGTAACAAGGTACGAGCCTGCTGTGACAGCAGAGAGCTTGAGAGGTACAGACAAAGGATGCTGTGTAGAGAAGTAGGGCCAGGGATGAGAAGTGATGGGGCAGAGACTTGGCCCAGCTGACTGCACAGCCACAAACAGCTCAGGAGTTGTCAAATAAATACAGACCTGAAGCTGTCACTCATAAAAACCAGTTTTGTCAAGGGATCAAGTATGTGACATACATAAAAAAGCAGGAGAGATGTAACGTGGAGTCACGCAACGGAGAAAAGGAGCATCTTTTGGTATGACCAACTTCACCACGGGGCGGGCGTGTGCTGCACAGCCAGAGTGGAGCCATGGGGGTTTAACGGCGATTTACTGTTACCCAGGGATCCTTTGGGAACAGGGGCCAATTTTTCACTGTTTCTTTCCTGCTGCCAGTAACAACTGAAGAGAACCGACTGAAGATCACTGTGCCAAGCAGCCCGTCTGCCTAGGCCCCCTCACGACATTTTTACACCAGTATCTCCTTTACATCAGGCAAGCCCACCCCCTTCAGCCCCCTCCCACTGCAGAGCATGCCCATGCCCTTGCTGTGCTTCCATCCCACGCAAAAACGCTACCAGCACAGCGACTGGGGAGGACTCAAGGGAACGGCCATGCTTTTCACATGTACTCCCCCAGGAAAAATGGAGGGGCAATAGGAGACCCCAAACACAAAGGGAGGTCTCGGTCCCAGGAGGCTGCACATTGGCATAGCATGATAATCAATCCTGGTGTTTGGGTGACGGCTGCTGATGGAGCTTTCTGCAGCACCAGAACAGTGGGTCACTCACACAGTGGACAATACCAAGGTGCGTGCTGCAGTCAGCATGCTGGAGGGAAGGGATGCCATCCAGAGAGACCTTGAGAGGCTTAAGAGGTGGGCCTGTGCCAACCTCGTGAAGTTCAACAAGGCCAAGTGCAAGGTCCAGCAATGCCATGAACAAATCCAGGCTGGGAAATGAGTGGATTGAGAGCAGCCCTGAAGAGAAAGACTTGGGGGTGCTGGTTGGTGAAAAGCTCAACATGAGCCAAAAATGTGCAAGTGTGGCCCAGAAAGCCCCAACCGTATCCTGGGCTGCATCAAAAGAAGCGTGACCAGAAGGTCAAGGGAAGTGATGCTTGCCCCTTTCCTCCACTCGAGACCCCACACCCCCTGGAGGACTGTGTCCAGCTCTGGAGCCCCCAGCACAAGAGGGACATGGACCTGTTGGAGCGGGGTCAGAGGAGGCCACAAAGATGATCTTTTGGGTGGAACATCTCTCCTACAAAGACAGGCTGAGAGAGTTTGGGTTGTTCAGCCTGGAGAAGACTCTGGTGAGACCTCATTGTGGCCTTACAGTATCTGAAGGGGGCCTACAAGGAAGCTCAGAAGGGACTTTTTAGAAGGGCTTGTAGTGATAGGATGAGGGGTAACGGCTTCAAAACTGGAGAAGGGGAGATTTAGATTAGATGTGAGGAAGAAGTTCTTCACTGCAAGGGTGGTGAGACCCTGGCACATGTTGCCCCAGGGAAGCTGTGGATGTTCCATCCCTGGAGGTGTTCAAGGCCAGGTTGGATGAGGTCTTGAGCAACCTGGTCTAATGGGAGGTGTCCCTGCCATGGCAGGAGGGTTATAACTAAATGATCTTTGAGGTCTGTCGCAGTCCGGGCGCAAGCATCCGTGCCGCCTCCCAAAAGGGAAGAGGATCGAGGGCAAAACAAGATACTTCCCTCCCCAGATCCGCGGGCAATTACAGAGACTGATGGGTATGTAATAAATTTATTACCAAATATATTTATGTAAATAGTATCTACTCTATAAAAATAGCATGATACACCACACTCACCCACTCACTATCTCTTTCCCGAGGAGAGAGTTAGAAAGCCACAGAAGGAATAGGTCAAATAAGAACCTAATTGGGTCAAAATATGACCTATATGTAGTGGTGTGGGTGCGATGGTGTGTCTGTATGTGTGTGTGTGTCGGGTATGTCTACCCCTTTCCCAGCGTGTGACGATGCTTCAGGCGAGGTCTGGCGGGACGTAGCTCAGGGCTCACTGGCGGGCGGCGCGGCAGCTCGGCGTTCCGACCTGGCGCAGTTCTAGCTGCGGCCAGTGGTGGTGCGTGGCTGCGCGCCTCTCTGCGGTGGCGCGGCAGGGCATGGCGCAGCGGTCCCTTGGAGGCTCCTTAGCGGCGCGGCTCCTCCAGTGGTGGCAGCTCCTTAGCGGCACCTCTCTCTCGGCGGCAGGTTTCGGCGGCGCTTTGGCAGTTTTTGGCGGCGGCGGCTCGCACGCCTGCTCAGCGGCAGGGCGCAGGCACAGCCCAGTGGCTCCCGAGGCAGCCCACGGTGGCTCCCAGCGACACGGCGGCAGGGCCCGGGCGGCGCGGCAGGGCCCAGAGCGATGTCCTTTGGCGTGGTGCAGGAGGGAAAAAGGGAGGTTTTGTTTTTCCCTCCTGCTTTTATATTATTGTGTTCACGCGATTTCTGACTTCCAGCTTCCGCTTCCCGGAGGACTTCCCAATAATTCGTGGAAGTTGTAGTTCTCTTTAGCTGACTTAGGAAGACATTTCAAAATAGTGGGTCGGTTTCCCACATCTCAACCCGTGGCTTTGTAAGGCAGTCATCCCTTAGTGTTACTGTATGGATGAACATATGTATGTGTTATGTCCCACTTGGTTCCCATTTAGCCCATACCTCCCGTTAGATTCCTCTTCTCCTCAGGCGTAGGGATAGCTAGGGAAGGAAGACACCTAATATCAAACAATAAATACATATATACAAGTAAACCCAGGGAGCAATTCCCTGTGATATAGTCCTGCAATATATATACAAAATATGTACACATTACATTACCTAACATTCAATGGACAAACAACACACCTATTAGCTTGATGCCGGCATCAATTACATTCTATTCAGTCCCTATATCAATCTATTGACAGTATTTATAGACAACAACCCAAAAGCGAAAGTGCTGGGAGACATTGGTATAGAGCACGTTGCTTAGACCATGGGGTGATCAAGTCCATAGTGGTCACAACGTAGCCCCTCC
>JAVSBS010010223.1:0-20208 GCA_033124195.1 Coracias cyanogaster | reverse complement strand
CGTGTGATCACCCCCAAGATGAACTGTTCCATAACCTTCCCCGGGACCGAGGTCAGGCTGACAGGCCTGTAGTTCCCGGGATCATCCTTCCTGCCCTTCTTATAGATGGGTGTCACATTTTCTCAGAGTCTAGATATTTTCATGTTCATAGGATGTAACAGTCACATATCTATAGGCTCTGAGAGGATGACATGGTATAAGATAACACTTCTACAGCAAATGTCTGTACAGCTTTTCTGTTATGTCTTATTTTCACATTTGGTCATCAAAAACCGCATGGCTAGCGATTCCTTTCTTAGGTAATTGCATACCAATAGCTGGAGACAAAAGCAAACAACATCATCCTTGTCAATCTCTGCAAGCCCAGTTTCTCAAGGAATTAAGAAAAGTCCAGGCTCTTGTATCTATACTAGCAAAAAGCACCACAACATAGAAAAGATCCTATTGATAGAAAAGTTCAGTAATTCTGTTTGGAAAAGCAAACATTATTTATACTACTTTTCTTCCAGAAACCTTTGGGAACAGGTATCTTTCCTCCTGTCTCATAGAGGAGAGTCAAAAAATCCTGGAAGTGGGAAAAAGTTTATCAGCAACACAAATACTCCCCATTTCATGCGAGAGAACTAGAATGGGCTTTTCAGCCCATCTTCTGAATAGAGGGGGGTGAAGACATGAAGCTTAGTTGTAAGTCAGGCTTTCAGACTGGCTGCATGGACTTGAAAGTGCAGAAATGTTGCTTTCAGCCAGAATTCCTTGGTGCAGACCGCTCGAATAGTTTTCTAGGTAGGTAATTCAGCAACATGAGATCAGGTATCCTAAATAAAATGCCTGAATTCTCTTGAAATATTCAGGCAAACCAGTGTTTCTGTGAAATACTACTGTTTTGCCATACTATAATATTTCAAGAGAAGAATAATTCTCTCTTAATTAGCTTTCTGTCAGTTTTCTTACCTCTCTTACTGCTTTCCAACTGTCCTGTTTTATTAGTCTAAATAATTTCACTTAAGCTAGACTTCAGCTGCCTGCATTCCAGCTGCTGCTCTGACAACTGTCCAACCCCCATATGTACTGGTATTGACTAATTCTGAAGGTGCCAAAATCCCTTTGCACTTTGCTGTTTATCTTGCAAACCAATTGTATAAAAAGATATGGTTCCATATGCCCAATGGTAGGCAGATAGGCATTTATCATAAGATCCAGTGTATTTCTGTCTTTGATGAAATCACCTAGCTTTACCACAGATGAAGTAAAAGTTGGTAAAATCAAATAAAAAATCTAGGTTTTCAATTTTCTGTGAAATATTCTAGTGATTTAGATTTTTAAAGTATGTACACAGACATACATATATGTCTACATGTGTGTATATGCATATGCAGGTTTATTATCCTTGTCCTTGGGTATCATGCTTTAGACCCAGCTGGGAGCTGATCATCACATGGCTGCTTGCTCACATGCCCACCTCCCACAGTTGGATGAGAAGGAGATTAAGGTGGACAGGGGATTCCTAGTGCCAAGAGAACCCGAGGACCCAGCAGGAGTCAGCGGCTCACACCTGGGCTATGTTGAGAGAGTCACATGGCCGAGGGGTTCCTGGGGCAACCACGGGAGATTTAAACGCGGTGAAACTGGAAGCACTGCTCAGTCGTGGAGGAGAGAAACAGCCCTGCGGCCTTCTTGCTCTTTGGCGCCTGTGGGGTCGCGTGCAGGGTCGTGAGAGCTCAGTATGGCCCCTACCCAGTGGAGGGCAGCAACCTCCGCACCTGCTCAAGTGGACGAGGGGACACAGACAGAGGCTCCCACGGAAACACACCGCCATTCTAGTCACGGGCTGCAGGGAATGCCAGAGCCTGCAGCTGGCAGCAGGCTGCGACCAGGAGAGCGGCTGTATTCTCTGTGAGCAGGTGGACCATCTGCTCAGCCTGGTGGCCAAACTAGGAGGAAGTGGAGAGGCTGAGGAGCATTAGGGAAGTAGAGCAGAAGATAGATTGGTGGTACCAGGCTCTGCCCGCGTTGAAGCAGTAAGGGGAGCATCCACCAAAGGACACTCAGGATCAAAGGGCATCAGTGCCCCTCTCAGGCCACAATTAGAAGCCCTAAGGATGAAAACGAGTGGAGGCTTGTTCAGGGCAGGGGCAGCAGGCGTCACCCCCTCTTGCTCACCTCACCCCCCCATGTGCCTCTGAGCCATATATACGAGGCCCTAGTAGAGGAAAACAGACAAATGAGGATGGGGACTATGGGCAAGTTTCAGCTGAGGGGCCTACGCAATTAGACAGACCCACTGTACACATCACCACCTCACACAAGAAGAAGAAAAGAAGGGTTTTAATTGTAGGAGACTCTGTTCTAAAAGGAACAGAGGGTCCAGTATGCCATGCACAGACCCTCATCACAGGGAGGTCTGCTGTCTCCCCGGAGCACAAGTTAGAGACATCAGTAGGAAGCTTCCTAGCTTAGTAAGATCCTCAGACTATTACCCACTGCTGACATTCCATGTGGGTGGAGATGAGGTAGTAGAACATAGTCCAAGAACAATCAAGAGAGACTTTAGAGCCTTGGGAAGGGTAGTGAAACAGTCAGGAGCACAGATTATTTTTTCATCCCTCCTCCCAGTCAAAAACAGTGACAACAGAGAGAGCAGCAGAATACAAAATATCAATGCATGGGTCTGGGGCTGGTGTTGACACCACAATTTGGGGTTTTCGATAAAGGGATGTCCTACACGGCACCAGGAATGCTCACCTTAAATGGGAGACACCTCTCTCAAAGGGGGAAAAGGGTCTTTGCCCAGGAGATTGCAGGACTGGTTGACAGGGCTTTAAACTAGGTAGGAAGGGGTAGAGGGATAATAATAAAATGGAGATTGCCAGTCTAAAGAGGCAAAATGACACACCAGTGCTGAAGGGAGGGTGTGACAGTAAGGCCCTTCAACCTGTTGCATGGGGGCATGGTGTAGAAACCGCAGCACAGGCAATGCCTAACACAGATGAGCCAGGGGCTTCTGAGGAAACAGGATTCAGCAGAATAGTGACCATGAAACATCTTAGAGAAATAAAGGGGTGTCCCTCTAGGAAGATGACATAACCAGCAGCCCAGCTGAAGTGCCTCTACACGAATGCATGCAGCATGGGCAACAAGCAAGAGAAACTGGAAGCTACTGTGCTACAGGAAAACTGTAGCCATCACTGAAACATGGTGGGGTGCATCCTAGGACTGGAGTGTGGCTATCAAAGGCTACAGACTATTTAGAAGGGACAGGCGCAGTAGAAGGGGTGGAGGTGTTGCCCTCTACATTAAGAAAGGTCTTAAGAGCGTTTTTCAATGGTTTAAAATGGATTAAACTATTTAATAGGGGAAGATGTTATAAATATTTGATCTGATGTCTTGTATTCTAGAAACTGTGATGTTTCTGCCTAGGAAATAAGCATGTCTTTCATATGAAAACCCATAAATTAATCAATTTTAATTCCAGAAAGTCATAAACCACAAAACGTTAAAGTCCTCCTCAAAAGGAACTTTGCTTTGAATAAGCTTCCTTTCAGCTGTGTTTCCAGAAGGGTTGAGAGGGCAGTGAGTTAAGTTCATGGAAAATAAATAAATAAGGTTTCTGTCTAATTAATTTTATTTCTAATTCTAAAGGAATTCTAATAAATATCATTGAAAGTATGATACAAGTTAGAGAAGGATTAATGGTGAGAGGACATGCTTTTAAATATGTACAATGTATTACAAATTCTATAAGTAGGTTTTCTATATACCGTTTACACTTTGGTACACTTAGTATATGGAAAACTTACTTAGGTAAACTGTTTACCTAAGTGTAAACAGTATATGGAAAACCTACTTACAGGATTTGTAATACATTGTACGTATTTAAAAGCAAAACGACTATCCAAATACTTGTTCTGCTGAAAAAAAATTGCTTTCTGAATATTTATTACAATTCGGTTATTTGGGAAATGGAAACCATTTAAAAAACAGGACTTCAATTGTTTGTTTGTTTAAAAAAAAAAAACAAACAACAGGATACACATATAGTTAATCTGTCTGCTTTTAAGAAATGGAAAAAAAAAAACCCAAACTCTTGTACAAATGATAATTATAATACTACATTCTGGTCATCTTTGGCCCAAACTTAAAGACATCAAGTTTGAAATTCCAGTCCTGAAAAAGGGAAGATTTTGTAGTTTTATATTTATGTATTTGTAAAAGACTTGAAATGTGTCATTTTCTGGTTAAATGTTGGAATTTATTTTAGCATTTTTTCTAAAATTGTAGTTGGAATTTGCAAAAATGCTGAAGATAAATGTTCATTGAGGTTTGGTATTCACATTTAACTTGTATGGGGTCCTTTGAAATTCCTGTCTGTAGATACTATAGATTTTTGTCAGCAGATATCATAGGAGTCCTGGTGAGATCTTGAAAATCAAAATCTTCAGTCATCTCATCACAAAGCTTAATATTTCAGAAAGGAAATTATGTTTTTACCTGGGAAAAGAGGGCACTAACTGAGTTAAAAGTCTAACTACTGATTGAAGGGAGTTTTTACCAAAAAAAGTGAAAATGACATTTGTGTGTGTGCTAGATGAGGGAGTCTATACATATGACCATTTCAAGGCAGCAACTGCGGTAAATCAATACTCAATTTGAAAGAACTGGGAAAAGGAGGCGGAGTAGGTGAATGACATCTACAAAACTGGGAAAATTAAGTTTAATCTGCAGCTGTAGCACTTGTGAGACTTCGTGATGAGAAACAGCAGTAATTATTAAAATGGTTTTGTAGAGTGTAGGATTACTTTGAATGAAAAAATGATTACATTAGTGGAACAAGCATGCTGAATTTCACAGCATAATTTAAGCTTTCAGGTTTCTGTTATTTATTTATTTGGTTTGTTGTTTAAAATAATGCTATTTGCACTCATTTCCAAGAATAATTTATTATATTTCATTTCATTTCATCTAGCTTTTGCTAGATGCAGGTTTGCCATCATTTCCTTTATAGACTTCTGGTTTCTATTGGTTATAACTCAAGTAAACAGAAAAGGAAACATTCTTCACTCAGAGTTTAGGTACTGTGCACGTAGGTTTTTGAGTAGCAAGGGCCTTCAGCTTGTGCTCTCCAGTTGTGCTTTCTCAGTCATTTGTGCATTTGCTTTTACTGTACACAGGAGTGTTTTAATGATAGACATGATTTAATGATAGACATGTACACATACAATTGCTAGCATCTTCTTGCACATGTAAAAATTTACAGGCAAAAAAGTGAGCAAGGTCAAGAATTGAGTTTGTAGATGTATGTACACTCGAATAAAAGTCTTATTTACAAAAACTGCTATGAAAGATCAGTGAAATTTTCAGAAGTTCATAACTTCCCCCCAAATATACAGCACATATGGAAATATAACTCTCAAAAGTCGATATCTGTAGAAAACAACATTATTTTCCACAGGTAGCTGAACCATGTAGCACCCTTTTCTAAGAAAATTTTCTGGAGTTTTTTCAATTTTCTTCTTTAAATAAAGAAATATATGAAGTTCAAGAAGAAATGCCTTCTTGCCTGAATTCAAATAGTGAATCTGTAAGGAGGCTTAAAAATGAGATGGTAATTGGTTCCACAGCTTAAGGCATTTTTATACTTTCAGACCTTAAACATCAACCAGAATTTTAGCAACTTTCTTGGAGTTTCATCCTCATTTTGTTATCAGACCTATTTTACCTTTTCTCACAGGAAGTATTTCCTCTTTTTTATTTTATTTATGTATTTTTTATATATATATATATATATGTTTGCCCTTTTCAATCTTCTTTATTAATTACCTCTGCTTGGGTCATCACCTTCTCCTTTCATTTTCTAAAGTTCACCTTTCACGGTGATGCACCCATTCTGTGCAACTAGTATGCTCAGTTTGAGAAAAACTTTTGAGAAATGCTCAGTTAAGGAGCAGTTATTAGTGTACCTGGGCGTTGTGGTTTAACCCTGGTAGGCAGCTAAGCACTACACAGCCTCTCGCTCACTCCCCCTGAAATGGGATGAAAGAGAATCAGAAAGGTAAAAGTGGGAAAAGTCGTGGGTTGAGATAGAGAGAGTATAATAGGTAAAGCAAAAGCTGAACACACAAGTAAAACCAAATAAACTATTAATTCACTACTACTCATTGGCAGGCAGGTATTTAGCCATTTCCAGGAAACCAAAGCATCATCATGTGTAATGGTTGCACGGGAAGACAAATGTCATCACTCCGAACATCCCCACCCCTTCCTCCTTCTTCCTCACAGCTTTTATTGCTGAGCATAACATCATATGGAATGGAATATCCCTGAGCATAACATCATATTGAATGGAATATCCCTTTGGTCAGTTGGGGTCAGCTGTCCCGGCTGTGTCCCCTCCCAACTTCTTGTGCACCCCCAGCCTGTTTGCTGGCAGGGCAGCATGAAAAACAGAAAAGGCCCTGACACTGTGTAAATACTGCTCAGCAATAACTAAATCATCCCTTTGTTGTCAGTACTGTTTTGGTCACAAATCAAAAACATAACATCAAAGCAGCTACTATGAAGAAAATTAACTCTATGCCAGCTAAAATTAGTACACTGTGAATATGGTGTCTTCCCACACTTACCTGCCTTACATCCCACTGACTTCATTGTGACAGTTTCTGCAAGAGTACCAGAGTCAAGCATGACTGGAAACATTGTAAGACACTTAATGCATTAATAATGATATCCTAAAGTATATGTTGTGGTATGAGGTAACTATGTGCTCGATGTGCCTTTCCTTCTAGGTTTGATGTCTGGACGGTAACAAATATAACCCTGAGATCATTCTCAGGGTGAAAGTATAGACATACTCAATTATGATGCGTTTCTCTTAGCTGTAGCAAGTAAACATGAAGCCATCTGAATTCAAGTTGTGTGGTCAGTTAATTGAACAAGCTGTTGGCAACTCTCTTGGTGGAAGCAAAGCACTCCTCACTTGTTCTATCTCCATCTCAAAGCACTTTGCATTGTAACAGTTCATGTTAGTGTTTCTTTCTGCCTTTCAAAAAATTAAATCTTTAAATAGCGGAAAAAGTAAACCATATACTGTGGTTTGCATTAGTCTTCATATTAATAAGTCATTTAGTAGTCATAAATAATAGATGCAAATAAAAGCTTTTATAGGAAAAAAGATCTATGAAATCTATTATACTTTAAAAACATGACTTTTCCCTAGCTTTTAGCCTTGGTAGGCTTTAAAGGCACTTTCAGTCTTGCAGTTTTCTAACCAGCATAAAACATTATTCCCAGGGCAAGTGTGGTTTATTTAAATTTCAGTGACCAAAATTTGACAGACATAGCTTTAGCTGCTTTTAAAAAACTCAGTAGCACTGAAGCTGACATTTCACTGTATTTACTAATGTTAGAGAAAGAAAGATCCTTTTTAGCTAGATGATTCCTTATCTTTATGGATTCATATAGAGAAAATAAGTTTAAACTGCAGTTAAACAGGGTACCCTTACCATATTATGTATCTCTAAAAGAAGAAATAATATGTTTACCACGTAGAACACTGTAGATTACATTGTCCTTAATTCAGGACTAAAATGTTCAACAGGTTGTATAATTCACAAGATGCTTGAACAGAAAGTTGCCGACTCCTTTGTAACACTCTGGAAGCTGAGCTGTAACAGTCAGGGATTGAGAATGCCTCTTGAGTTCCCTTCTTCTCTCAGGAAAGAGCACATGTAAGGACATCTCTCAAAGTTATTACGTTCTAAACCTTGGCATCTGTTAGGAACAGAGCTAACTCCAGTTATTCTCTGATCGTTCTGGCTCTGTCTAGCCATGTAGAAAATGGATTTGAAATTAAAGCTCAAATGACTGCAATATTGCTCATCTCTGTGCCTAATCAAAAGATAAAATAGATGGCTAATGTTTTTATATTTGACCACATATGGAGAAAGGTATTAAATACAATCTGTTTGTCTTTCTATCTTCTTTGACTGTCATCGTAGTGGCATGAATATCAAATGTTATGATAACGTGCTTCTCTTCACTAAACAAAGTCTCTAGTGGTTAAAATTTTAATACTATGTGCAGGTGTCAGCATTTTACAGGTGACTGCTGCTGTGTCATCACTACTGAGGTCAATCAGGACTGTTTTCCCACTCCCGTAATTCAGTTCTTAATGAGTTCATGGCCAGCAAAAACAAATGGTTGAGATGGAGCATGAGATAGAGAATGACACTTATGCCTTGAGCCTACCAGCTACAATATCTCATATCTGAAACATTAAGTTGGTGAAACTAATACTAAATGCAGTTTGAACAGAAGTAGAATAGTTCATTCTGATATTCACTATGGGATGAATTTTGAAAGCATGCCAGATCCATTCTAGCTTGAGCAAGCAGTGAGCAAAATGGTACATCATGTACACTACCCACATAAACCAGAAAATAGTAGGGACATACTTAAGAGACTAATTCCACAGGTAGCAATTGGAATCTTTTCAATTGCCTTCAGTAGGTTTTTGCATCAAACCCAGGGTGTACTGAACAAAGAAAATATAGATAATATATTTTTCTTTTACTGGAGCTAAAGGACTTCTTGCATAACTTATGTAAATTAAAACCAAATATACTTATTAAATGAAATTATCTGAACAAATATTTCATTAGGCAGACAACCTTATTTAACTTTTTGAACCAGTAGGCATATGTATGTCCTACTGATAGGTTTAGAAAAGTTGCAGGGCTTTTTTGTTTGTTTACATACATGGTACTACAATTTTGGTACTAGTAGGTATAATATAGGACAAAAAATATCTGTACTTTGGTATTTCCAGTCCTTCAAATATAGTTAGAGTTGTGAAAGCTATTTAATAGTCCTTGTTGTGGTAAGATGAGTGCCTAAATACCTGTTTTAAGGAAAACAAAGAAAAGAAGGAGTAGACTTTCCATTTGTGGAAAGGGACTAGCTATATCAGCTCAGTGTTCACAGTGTTCACAAAGGTGCCTGATGAATTCATTTGAGAGTTCTGAAGAAGCAGTGGACATTATGGTAGGACCTCTCTCAGTCATCTACCAAAGGCCTTGGGAGGCTGGGGAGGTCCCTGCTGGCTGGAAGCCAGCCAGTGTTTTTCCAATCTACAAAAAAGGGCATGAGGGAAGACCCAGGGAACTACAGACCTGTTAGTCTAACCTCAACTCCTGGAAAAAAATATGGAGAAGATTATACTGCATACTATTGCAAAGCATTTAAAGGGTAATGCAATCAGCAGGCACAGTTAACATGGTTTCACAAAGGAAAAGTCCTGTTTAACTAATTTGATATCTTTTATGATAAGGTAATCTGAATAGTGGATGAAAGGAAGGTGGTGGATGTATTTTTTCTGGATTTTAGCAAGGCTTTTGATACTGTCCCTCACAGCATCCTTTTGGACAAGTTGTCCAATTGTGGGATGAGCTGGTTCACAGTGTGCTGGGTGAAAAGCTAGCTTAAGAGCAGAACTCAAAGGGTTGTAGTGAATGGGGCTGCAACTGGCTGATGAGTAGTCAGCAGTGGTGTTCCTCAGGGTTCAACTCTAGGGCCAGTTCTGTTCAATATATTTATGAATTATTTAGATGGAGTTGAATGCACCATTAGTAACTTTGCTGATGATACCAAACTGGGAAATGCTGTTGACTCTCTCAAGGGACAGATGGCCTTGCAGAGGGATCTAGATAGTTGGGAACAAAGGGCTATGATTAATGGGATGAAATTTCAGAAGCCCTTTGCCTGTGCTGGGGGCTATCAGTTGGTGGGCGGGTTGCTGAGATAGCTTGGGTGGAATCAGCACCACCCACCATTGATCAGGTGATAAGAGGCCTCACAGAGCACAGGGCAAGCAAACAGTGCTTGTGTGTGCTCCAGCTGGCTGCAACTCTTATGGCAGGGTGCTGAGCCTCTGCCAGTGCACACGGTAAGTTCACCTCTAAGTGGGCAGAAGTCAAGGGCGCTCATCCCAGCTGGCCCTCGAGTTCACAAGGTGTCAGTCACTTGTAGAGATCCAGATGTGGTTGCTACCTGGCTGAAGGCTGTTGTTAGAAAAGCTGTGGGCACTCAGACAGCAAACATGTGGGTGTCCAGGCCTCTGACTGTAGAGAGTGCCAGAGCCTGCCACTTGCAGTGTAGGGTATTGGTGACAACACCTGTGCCAGAAGTGAACAGGTGAATCTGCACACCAATGCACGCAGCACGGGCAACAAACAGGAGGAGCTTTAAGCCATTGTGCAGCTGGAAAACTATGACATAGTTGCCATCACAGAAACATGTCAGGATGACCCCCATATCTGTAGTGCTGCAATGGATAGCTATAAACTTTTCAGAAAGGACAGGCAAGGATGGAGAGGTGGTGGGGTAGCCCTGTATGTTAGGGAGTGTTTTGACTGCTTAGAACTTAATGATGATGATGAAAGAGCTGAGTTAGCAGGTGGGAGAAGTTTTGTGATTGCTAGCCTTTGATCGCATGGGGGACTTCAATTTCCCAGATGACTGCTGGAAATAAAACACAGCAGAGAGGAAACAGTCTAGCAGGTTCCTGGTGCATGTGTAAGATAACTTCCTGACACAGCCGGTGAGTGAGACAACTAGGGAAGGGTAGACCTGTTGCTCAAAAACAGAGGAGTTGTAGGTGATGTGATGGTTGGAGGCTGTCTTGAGCATAGCAATCATGAAATGATAGAGTTTTTGATTTTTGGAGAAGTAAGCAGGGGATTAGATGAACTCATGCCTTGGACTTCCAGAGGGCCTGTTTAGGAGCCTGGTTGACAGAGTTACTTGGGAGGCAGTCCTAAAGGGCAAAGGAGTCCAGGAAGGCAGGACGTTCCTCAAGAGGGGAATCTTTAAGGCACTGGAGCAGGCCATCTCGCTATGATGAAAGATAGGGAAGAAGACAAGTCTGGCTGAAGAAAGACCTTTAGCTAGAACTCAGGAAAAAAAAAGAAGAGTTTATGACTAAAAGAATGTAATGAATTTATGCAGGGAGAAAATAAGAAGGGCTAAAGCACAACTAGAACTTAATCTGTCTGCTGCCATAAAAGACACTAAAAATGGTTCTATAAATAGGTTAGCAACAAAAGGAGGACTAAGGAGAATCTCTATCCTTTATTGGATGCAGGCGGACACAGAGATACAAAGGATGAGGAAAAGGCTGAGGTACTGAATGACGTCTTTGCCTCAGTCCTCATTAGTGAGACCAGTTATTCTCTGGGTACCTAGCCCCCTGAGCTGGAAGAAAGGGACAGGGAACACAATAAAGCCTCTGTGATCCAAGGGGAAATGGTTAGGGACCTGCTGCACACAGGTTTATGGGGTCAGATGGGATCCACCCAAGGGTACTAAGGGAGCTGGTGGAAGTGCTCACCAAGCCACTTTACATCATTTATCAGCAGTCCTGGCAAAGCATGGAGATTCCAGTTGACTGGAGGTTAGCAAATGTGATGTTCATCTAGAAGAAGGGCTAGAGGGAGGATCTGGGGAACTACAGGCCTGTCAGCCTGACCTTTGTGCTGGAGAAAGTTATGGAGCAGATCATCTTGAGTGCCATTGCGTGTCATGTACAGGACAACCAGATGATCAGTTTCTATCAGCATGGGTTTATGAAAGGCAGATGCTACTTGACTAACCTGACCTCCTTCTATGAAAAGGTGACCCACTTAGTGGATGAGGGAAAGGCTCATATTGGATATTGTCCAACCAGATTTTAGTAAAGTCTTTGACACTATTTCCCACAGCATTCTCCTGGAGAAACTGGCTGCTCATGGCTTGGGCATGTGTACTCTTCACTGGATCAAAAATTGGTTAGATGGCTGGGCTCAAAGAGTTGTGGTGAATGAAGTTAAGTCCAGTTTGTGGCTGGACACAAGTGGTGTTCCCCAGGGATCAGCACTGTGGTCAGTTCTGTTTAGTATCTTTATCAATGATTTGGATGAGGGGATTGAGAGCACCCTCAGTAAGTCTGCCGATGACACCAAGTTGTGCAGGGGTGTGGTTCTTCTTGAGGGCAGGGAGGCACTACAAAGGGATCTGGACAGGCTGGATTCATGGGCCGAGGTCAATGCTATGAGGTTCAACAAGGCCAGGTGCCAGGTCCTGCACTTGGGTCACAACAACCCAATGCAATGCTACAGGCTTGGGGAAGAGTGGTTGGAAAGCTGCCTGGAGGAAAAGGACCTGATGTTGTTGGTTGACAGCCAGCTGAATATAAGCCAGCACTGTGGCCTAGAAGGCCAATAGTATCCTGGCTTATATCAGAAATAGTGTGTCCAGTAGGACTAGGGAAGTGATCATCGCACTGTACTTGGCACTGGTGAGGCTGCACTTCAAATACTCTGTTCAGTTTTGGGCTCCTCACTGCAAGAAAGACATTGAGATGCTGGAGTATGTTCAAAGAAGGGTAACAAAGGTGGTGAAGGGTCAAGAGCAAAAGTCATATGAGGAGTTGTTGAGAGAACTGGGATTCTTTATTGTGGAGAAAAGGAGGCTGAGGGAAGACCTTATTGCTATCTACAACTACTCGAAAGGATGTTGTGAGGTGGGGGTTGGTCTGTTCTCCAAAGTAACAAGCAATAGGACAAGAGAAAATGTCCTCAGGTTGTGCCAGGGGGGATTTGACTGGTTATTCAGAAAGATTTATTCACTGAAAGCTGTCAAACATTGACAAACTGATTGTCAAACATTCCCTGGCTGTGCAGGGAAGCGGTTGAGTCACCATTCCTGGAGGTATTTAAAAGATGTGTAGATGTGGCACTTAGGGACATGGCTGAGTGTGGAACTGGCAGTGTAACGTTTACAGTTGGACTCGATGATCTTAAAGGTCTTTTCCAACCTAAATCATTGTATGATTCTATGCTTCTATGGTTCTAAAAAAGTACTGAATTCTATCAACTATCACAGCAGCTGGGGAGAGGCACTAGCAAATAGGAAAAGCTTTGAGAAAGGGGTTGCGCTTTGGGAAAAAGATTAAGCTGTATAGCACTTCCTCAGCACATGACTGATCTGAAAGAAGTGCACATTGGGTTGCCTTTCCACAGCAGCAAGAATGATAGGACATACTCCTTTGCTACAATAACTAGTTTCTTCTCCATCTCTCCATTCATATGTCACCAAGGGGAAAAGAGGCTGAAGAGGAAAAACAGCAAGATGGAAGTGCAGGGAATAAAACTGATCATTACTACTGAGATCTCCAATCTCTTCTTGCCATTTTGGCTTTTCACAAAATGCATCTTGTTTTTAATGTGCTTATTTCACATTTTTTCTTTTTTTAATTAGAACTAGAGTTTTATCTTTGCTTTGGTTTGCAAATCATTGTGATATCTACATGTCTATTTCAGCTAGTTGCTCTTCTTAAATTGCTTCTGTTTCCCGTTTGGTAAAGGTTTTACTTTTATCCACTCAAATTTAAATAAAGGGGAAGATAAAATATTTCATTGAAATACAATAGTAAATAAAGCATTTCACAGATCCTGCTGATTTTGTGCCCAATTAGTCAAATGTAGTTAGCATAAAGAGGCACAATTAAAATCATTACCTGTGTCAGCAGACAAATCAATATTGTATCTATGTAATCACTTAGTTCCTCTCAATCCATAAATTTAATCAGGGACAAAATGGCATTTCCTTCATCCAAGAGATGCAGTGAATGTTTAGGGCAAGTGATTTTGAAATAGTCAGAGTGCCCAAGCAATTACTTTTCAAAACTGTCATCTGTGACATGGAGGTAAAATTACCTGGCATGCCTTTTTCCTTCCTCTTTCTTAATCTGTGGTGCTCTCTGTTTGTGGGTTGAGTACACCAGTGCTTATTGTTCTCTGTAGAATTTTCTAGCTTTGTAAACAAGTCATAAGGATAATGCTTTTCATTAGCTTTGAAGCAATTTTGAAAGCAAGATTTTTGTGATATTCAGGTTTCCAGATAGGCATTTCCAAACAATACAAGCAAAATGGAGGTTTTATATCTCTCTAAACTGTAGCGAAAGGTATTTTCACATGTACCAGGAATAGTATCTGCTGCCAAGAATACTCTAGGGAAGGGATATTTGCTGTCTTTGGTTCTGCCTTTTCGGTGTTTCATATTATAATTACCTGCCCCTACTGCTGAATGCAGAGGAATTAAGCGGAAACACAGCCAAACGTCTTTTCACCGTGAGACAAGAGACAGCCAGTATGTTTAGAGTTAAGACCCATTCAGCATGAAGTTCTTGACAGCAATGAGTTTCCTCTTCTCCTGTTCTCTGTGCAATTGTAATGTGGCTGGTTGATTAGCTCTCAATAATTACGTGGCCACAGGGAACTTAGAAGATGGGTAAAACTGAATGAAACATTTAGTGAAATACTTTAAGGAGACCAGGCATAATATGTCTGCATGTTGGAGTTCTTGCTTTATTTGCTCAAACATCAGCACATGTTAACTTAAACAGCTGTTAAACAACAAAATATATGTGTAATTCTGAGGTCTTACAATAAGTGTATCTATTGTTCTCGTCAGTGGTTGTAATATGTGATAGGGGAAGGCATTTACAAGCGCACAGGTTCTTTAGAAACATATGCTTCATTGTTTTTATCCTTCTTTGCTCCGTCCCCATCTAAATGTTTTTGAAAATACTGTTCAGTTATACTACAGGCAAAAAATGGGATAGAAATAATAATTTTTTTAAAAGGCCAACTAAACCCCAAACAGTGAGTTAATATTCAGAAAAATGAAGTGGCAAGTTTTTAGAAGTCTTTGATAAAGAGGCTGAATAACTACCACTTTGCAGGAGTCAATGTAGATACTTAAGGATACTAAGTACTTAGTTTAGGAATTACCTTTCATTTACTGAGAGAATGGATTAAAATTGCAGATCTTATACCAATGCTTTTAGTCTAGGAAATGTCATTATGTCAAATAGCCTATTTAATAATTTAGCTTCCTTGCTTCTCAGTAAAAATGAGTAGTTTTCTGAAAGCATAAATGGTGATAAAATAGTTTAATTATACAGAGTGGTCAGTATAGAGGAAATCAGCAGCTCTGAGAAAATAGGCAGGTATTTCATTATTTATCTAAACCTAGTTTCAGCCAAAGCAAAATCATATGCCTTCATCTCTGTTGTTCATCTTTTCCTGAAGGTTAAGCATAAGACCTTTAAATCTTCTGACTCTGTGAGAGAGGGCAATTTAGATTTAGATTAAACTATGAAGGAAATTAACAAGTTTATATTTGCCATATTTCTAACAAGACTAATGGTTCAAAGTGGCTTGTGCAATTTTTGCCCTAATTTTTCAATCTTCCTGAAATGTATTTATCCCATCAAGTTAAATTAGTAATTTCTTCTTGAACTTTACTCTCTACCTTGTGGGCTGGAATAATACCGCACTAGTATAAAGAAATTGTCTATCTTTGCATTGGCACTGGGTAGATTTTTAACCAAGGTTGCACTTCAGAACAAGTAGAATCTGTGCCAGGGGCCTCAGAGCAAAAGTAATTATTAACCACATAGCTGACATGCTGTGTAACAACAGTGGTCTCTCAATGGGGACATTACAGAAAGCTCTAAGCTACCTCATGCTTCCTGCATATTAAGAATATATGCATGGGGACTTAGTTCAGAAAAAGCAGTGTTCTTTAAATTCATAAAAGGTGCTCTACCTTTCTTTGTGGTAATTTTCCCTGCATATTTCTGTATGCAGAGTCAAATCTTACTTCTTTCCTATGTAGTCCCATAGCAGGCTTGTGTCAGCTTCAAGTTAAGTTAAATGACTGATATTGAAGACAGTTACCTTGATGGAATGAAATAGATGCAATATGAACCTAGGCTAGAAATATCATTAATGAGAATAAAATTGCTACCTTGAAAACACTTGTATAATTTCTGTAAGTATTGTTTCCACTTAACCAATGAATTGTGATGATTTAAGGACTTGAAGAGGAAGATATTGTGGGGGATGGAGGATAGATGCTGGAGCATAAGAAGGAAAAAAGAGAAAAAGATATCATGAATAAATTAAAAATGAGTGTGTTATTCTGTTATTCAAAATATCCCTGCAGACTTCTGTTCATCTTACTCATCTTGAAGTCATGTAATTTATTGGCTGTGTAAGCATTGTTTGGAAACAAATCACTGCATGAGAACAAACCCTAGACACCAATCTGTCCATGATTTGCACTATGAAGTGTGTCGATGTATGTGTATATGCATACATATGTACATATAATGATCTACACATGCCTAGTGCCCTGGTTTGAATTAGAACAGAACTGATTCTGTTCAGTGACTTGCCTTTTCAGCTGAATCTCTTCTAACTAACTGCACTTCCTGAAGTTAATGGCATATTTTCACAGAGTGTGTCTGCTTCTAGCAGCGATAATGCTCAACGTTTAGAGTTACTACCAAGGATTGGTGTGCAGACCAAGGTCACTGCTAAATCTTGTATACCACATTGAGGTTGCAGAAAATAAAAGGCTGCACCTGCAGGGAGGAACAGCCAGGACAAGTGACCCTAAACTGACCACTGAGGTATTCCATCCCATGTATGTCATATTCAGTGTAAAGGTGAGGGATCATGAGGGTCAAGCTCTCTTCTTTAATGGCTGGCATCTGAGGACTCTGTCTGTTCTGCCTCCAGTCACAATCCGTGTGTTCCAGAATCCATCTCCCGAATCTGGTTCCCATCTGCTGCTGAGTCCAGTCTGAGATTTCCCCAGTGCCTGCTCCACAGCATCCATGGTGACACTGAGGTAACTGCCATCAAGGTGAGAAGGGGGTGGGGGAGGGTTGGGTTCCATACTAGTTTTTCATATGTTCCATTTTATTATTATTTTCGTTAAAGCTGGTGTAGTCTTCTTTTCAAATCCAAAAGTCTCTCTCCCTTATTCGTTTTCTCTTCACCTTTGGGGCAGGAGAGGGGTTAACAGAGAGTGTCTGTTATACGTCTGTCAGACAGCTCTGACCCCAAACCTTGACACTTGGCTTGGCTTTTGTTTTGGTTTGGTTTTATCATTTCCTTGATATCAGTAAGAATCTAGAAACATGAAGTGAAGAGAGATGTTCAGAGGGGAAAAGCACCACAAATTCTCGTTGACTTTCAATGGGAACTGCCTGTCTTCTCCTTCTCAATGACTAGAAGTCTTTCTACAGTGTATACAGCTGTCTATTCATTTTGTTCCCCGTATTGTCTACTCGGATTATTACAATTCCAAGACATTTCAGCAATGTAATAAGAAAAATGGGGGTTTTATGGTTGTTCTAATTTACCAAAAGATTTGTAAACCTAATGCTGATTTTGAGTATGTGCAAGTTCTTATGGGTACAAGGACACTATGTACTGCATATTTTTTCCCATGGATAGTACAATGAATGATTTTTCACTACTTTGTCTCACACTTCACCCTCAGAAGTTCCTAAAGGCTTCTGGTTTTTCCATATGCCTCTTCATCTGAAACTCCCTCTGGAATGAAAAATATCCACCTTGCTATTTAAGCTGTGAAGGCACTATATGATGAGACAAAACCCACCACATTATGAAATTCTGAAGGGAAGATTAGTTCTTCATTAAGTTTGTTCCTAAAATAAAGAACAATGGGATGCCAATCGTCTGCTGAAGTCTCCAGGCATTTCCACAAAATGCTGAAAATGCTTTAATAAAACAAAAGTTAGTAAGATAAAAAGGTGAAATGTACTGACCTGCAATATATTAGTTTTAGACAACATGATCTGACAGATCTCTACTTACTTTTTAAAAATCAATTAATAAGAAATGTTTTTCTAAAGGTAACTTTTAAAATTTATCTGTATTAAGGAGTCATCATAACCAAATTAGTGATCAATTCATAATTATGTCAGATTCCCAAGAGCTTTTTCTTCTTGTTCAATATTATATTTTAAAATTACAGTATTTTGTGTTCTTAAATTTATACTATACTGAAATAGTCACACTAGCACTTTTTGCTTATTACTGGAAAAATTGACCACTTAATCACTGAGAGATGAGTTCTCTCAGTTTGTACTATATTCTTACAATAGTTTGAACAGTTTTATTTCCACTAGGTGGAGCATTGTTATCACAGCAGTTTTTTTTAACATTAAAAAGAGGCTTTTGAAGTCAAGAAAGAGAAAAAAGAGATTGAGCTGGAGAATTTGGATTTAGATTTAGGTAAGTTTTTATGAAATGTATGAAGGGTAAAGTATGCAAACTTCTGTACTCCATCTTTATAGGTCTGCCTCCCGATCTTGTGAATTCTGTCTCCCTAGTCCATCATTATCCTAGAATCCCTTCCTAGGTTGGAAGGGACATTTAAAGGTCATCTGATTCAACCCCCCTGCAGTAAGCAGGGTCATCTTTAACTAGATCAGGTTGCTCAGAGCCTTGCCCAACTATCCCTTCAGGATTTGCTTGGAAAAGTGAGCATTTTAAGGTAAAAGACATAGGGTTCTGATGCTTTTTAGCATTTCTAGGAAGTAAAAAATCAAGATGGCTGCTATAGTGCAGATTTCTGTCTAAAGGATGGGCTGGCAAGAATTGAAAATAGGGTGTTTTAGGAAACTATATTTAATGACTTCGTAAAACCATCATCAATTGTATGCCATTTTGATTCTAACAGACTCCAAAGGCAGTAAAATTCAAAGCTACAAATTCACTGCTAACAGGTGCCTTTTAAAAAATATGGTAGGATTCAACTGGAACTGGGGATGGAATAAGAATAGCCTATGGAAGAGCAGCCTTGCTGAGGCTTGTCAGTTAGTTCAAGCTATGGGAATTCAGATCCTGAACAGATCACTATTAACTTTTACTGTACTCAGAAGCACAAAAATGCTAAGACAATTGCAAAAAATACTTGACAAAACACTGATGCTATATTCAGTTATAGCGAGAATTGTGTATGGATACTCATGGCTATCACTGTTGACATATATCCACTTGTGTTTTCAACACTACTCCTACCTGAAATCAGCTGAATATGAACGGTGGAACAGCAATGTCTGCTGTCTCTGGGACGGAGCTTCATACCCCCAAGAAAGTCTTGTGTAGGGTTGTACCTTTTCTTGATTGGTTCTTTTTTTCTTAATTGTTAGCCACATATGCAAGAGTTAAAACACTTTGCAGATGTGTATGATTATTTAGGTTCATTGCACCTAACACATTGTCCCACAGGAAGGTACAAACGCATCTGCAGTGCTGTAGTTAGGTCACTAGAATTCCCAAAGGGATGAAACTGGCCACACAGGTACTTTCCATTTCCAGTAATTTCAATCAGAAATGTCACCTGTAGCAGAAGAGCAGTCAAGAGCAGTTGTTTTCTGTTGTTAAATAAGCAAGTCTGCATGCAGCAGCTGGTGACACGTAGACTGTTACAGCAGAAACAGGCTGTCTCTTCAGCAAAGTAGACAAGAAGTTTCTGCTTGCTGATACTGTGCATATGTATGCATGTATCTACACAGCATTAAAAAAATCTGTGTGCAAATATATGCAAATTAGCTTAAAGCTAGTTAGTTCAGGTATCAATGGCAGTATGGACTTCAGCATTGGCTAGCTGTCCGAGAATAAATGCACTGTTACTGAAATATATCTAAAGGCCTAAGCTGATAAAGCACTGAAGGCTTTCCTCCTTTGACCTTGTGGCTTTCTGACTTCAGCTGAAGGCATGATTTACTCATATTTATGTTCATTACAGAATACTTTGTCATATTTATAATATCCTAGATGTTTGCTGTAGAGTACAGTGTTAAAACTGAGTATCCTTCTGTAACTGGATGTGTATCGATCTTCTAAGGGTTAAAGAATAGTAATAAATGGTAAAGTGAATGCTGACACACTGAAGTGCAACAATTTGAAAACTCAAGCAGTATAATTAATGACGTTTCTCCTGCACATTCGTGTGCCAGTGGAAAAGAAAAATATGTTTAACAACTTGAGTACTGCTTCAAATACATTTTAGAACAGGCAACTTACACCTGCATTATGACTCTGCACAATGTAAGCCTACTCTGAGGGGTGACTAACTGGATTTCCAGTACTTTAACTTCATTGAAGACATCTATGTTTTGTCATCAAATATTTGACAAAATGGTAGATATCAACGAAAATTCTTTTATTAGGCTCCATATGCTTTTCTACAATTTACCTGACAGCCTAGCACAGGGGTCCTCAAACTTTTTAAACAGGGGGCTGGTTCACTGTCCCTCAGACACTGTCGGGGGCCGGACTATAGTTT
>JAVSBS010010222.1:32315-61064 GCA_033124195.1 Coracias cyanogaster | reverse complement strand
TACCTTGTGCTGGTCTGGAGTTGTGAACTTTTGAGAGACTGTACTGTTTCTCTGTGGTCATTGAGACGTTTCAACTGCAGGGGGTGCTAACTAGCATGTGCTAAATCAAGGATATGAAGGGAAATTAACCTTTACAAGTTTCACATCTAACAGAGTTTCTCCTAGACTAATTCCAGGCAGAGCTACCATCCTTGTTCTCTTCCTCTGGGTGTCAGGAGGATCCTGTGCTAGGGCCAGCCCTATTAAGAGGGGATGGTGTTGCTGGCATCCTTAGTAAGGGGCTCACAAAGTGTTTATGATACTACATTGCACCTAGTGAACCAAGCAGGACCGAGGCTGACTTCTGATAAAGCCAGTGGTATGTCTGTATCCTGAGTGCCTAAGGGGACACTGCAGTACTGTGTTAGCCAGGCTTGTTTGTAATTCAGGATAACTCAGCCCCTAGAACCCGAACAATGGAGATTTGACTTCATTAACCAATTTCTATTGTCTAATTCTTCACTTTGGACAAATATTCTGAATTGCATTGCCACATAGTCCTGGTGGAGATCCTCTAAAATCTGCAGAAGAGGGCAACAAATACCAGCTGCAGAACATTTATATTTTAGTGTGGTGTGTTTCTTTGTGACTGTAAATTAAGGATAAGACATATGAAAAAAACCACAAAAACCACTTCTCATTGACCTCAAAGTGTTGTTGACTTCTCTTACTTTCTTCTTTGTAAGTAAGATACTTCAATTCCTTTCTCAGGACAGATAAATTGATGGTAATGCTGAAAGACAAAATAAAGTAATTATGTTTTCAACACAGATATTAACTTAGAGGTGGCCTCTTAGGGGCTAACATATTACTTGCAATTTTACTTTAAAATGACATTATAATTGACTACTATTAACCTGCTTCCTTTGTAAGGTATGTATACTAATTAAATGTTACAAATAGCTGTTCCTATTCATAAACAGTCAATTACCAATAAAATTCAAGCTCAAACTGATATGACTGCTTTTTAGACAGCACTGCAAATAATCCAGGAGTTGATTCCCAAAACAACCTCTGCAGTCATTAAATAATATCTCTTTCTGCGGATTTTACTGATCAAGGCAATTCATCTCTTACAAACATCTGCTTTGACTCTGAGTACATACCTCTAATGTATAAGATAGAGAAGCATTTATCTAGCTTTGTGTTATTAGGCCTTGGTTTAAAGTAAACAAAAAGATACCCACTGATTTAGCAGGCTTTGGATTAGGTCCTTGGCTGCTGTGCTAAACAGCAGGAAAAACTATACCTTATCAGTCCTATGCTCTGTCTGGAATATGATCATGCGAACTGCTGTTCATACAGTTCACACTGTGTCATACTGCTTCTTGCATCATGATGGGCTCAGCTGTGCTGCATAATGGAAAGCAATGAATAAAACAAGAACATCAGGGTCTATTGCATGTGATACAGAACTACCGGAGCAAGGAATCCTGTTTCAGTGCTGAGCTTGCAAGATGTGGGCTATTCTCCAACATGCTTGATTGTGAACTTAAGCTCATGCAAAGATAAATCTTGAATCCAGCAGAGTCTATTGCTCAATGCTCTGTGGGAAAGTAGGTGTATTCCTGGGTCTCTTCCAGCCCTGGAAGCAGTACAGCTGTATTCGTGATGTGCTTCATGTATTACTAAACACCCTGCTGGACATGAGGCTTTGTATCTCTAGCATGGATGATCAAGAGCACATTACCTACTTACAGATAAATGAGAGCTGTCTCCATTTGCCAAACATGAATCAGTGTTTCTAATGGATGTGGCATGCAAACTTGAAGGTATATATGGGATTTCTAGGCCATAAACTTCATGGAATGCTTACTGACTTCTTTATCACTAACAGAAAAAGAATACTGAGAAGAAAAAAAATAATTGTGGGTTCATCACGTATGGAAAAAAGAATAGAGCTGTAACATCTTAAAGTTTTCAATAGTTTTTTTTGCCTTTTCTTTCATCACGTTCATTGTATTGAAGACAATTGGAATTTTGGCGTTTTACAGCATCACTTTGAATACTTCATTGCATTGGTGTAAGAAGACCTGAATCAAACTGTTGGAGATTAATGGGAAAAGAAACTAAAGCACAATCAAGACAATATAACAAGGACTAAGTAAGAATATAAGTAAATATATGAACTAGAAATAAATTTATAAATAAAAATAGTGCTCTACTGAGACAGAAAACTGTGGAAAAACTGAAGAATCTTGTTCAATACAATCAGTGTAGGTCAAAGAAACAGAAAGAAGATGTTAAGCAGTGTTTGCTGTCAGTTGAAGATATCTGGGTCAGTCCGTCGGTACAAGCTATGGATGTATTTAATCATGTTGGTCTGTTGAACTGCAGGCATTTGGATTCAATGAAGATAATTCTGACATTGTTTATACTGATACATGGTTTATTTTAAAATTATGTCCAAATCATTGTTGTTTTTAAAGGTATCTCTTAGTCTATCATTCTACTTTGTACAAATATGTTTGAAACAAATGCATAAATGGCAATCAGCCTTAGAAAGATAGACTTTGAGAAAAAAAAAAAATTGTGCAAGTGTCTTGAATCTGCTTGGAAATCCAAAGTTCTAGGAGCGTTTCACTATTCAGCTCACCCTGGATACTGAAAAATTGGCTGATTCTATAAGGAGAAACAATATTTGAATACTTTCATATATTCAATTTAAGATTGGATAACAATTCATTCCAGGCTAATACTAATGACAAAATTTGGTGTCTCAGTATAGACTCTCAGTATAATTGTTGTATAGAATGATGAAGCTCCATTCCTGTTACTAAACCTGCACATCTTTACACCAACTGGAACTCTGGCTCAGCTAGGAACACTTATTCACACGAATAACCTTTTCATATCAATATCCTCCTAAAGCCTGCAGAATAACACTTGAATAAAGAAAGGCATGCTTATGCGTCTATGGGGTCATGCTTAATTCCCACCATATCTTTATTTTTTAATATGTTACTGATTCAGAGGTCACTTTTACAAATTCCTGTGCATTGCAAGGCTTGTATTTCGGAAAGAGTGTGTTGCAAACTCCTACATATCTCAAGGGATTACATCCTTTCCAAGGAAACAGAAAACTATGGTGAACAGCAGCCAAGAAGCTGCCTAGTGCAAAATTGAAACAAAAATTACTTTTCTGAGATGAGGTAAGAAAGAAAGGGCTGAGAGGGAATATTTGCCTGCTCCAAACACACTGGTAGCTAGTTTGGTATTTTTATTTTGTATTGTGGATACAAAGCATAATCCTATTTTTATTGGTAGTGAAGATCTTAACCAGCATAGATAATTCTTGGCTTGGATTATGTTAGCAAAATCTCAGCAATTTGCCAGTTAACTCAAGCAGCTGCATTTCCTTTAAGAGAGAATAACCTGAAGATAGATTGACAACACTGGTCTGTTCCAAGTCAGTTTCTTTTATTATTAGACCATTTAACTATTATTTTTGTCTCTGATACCCGGCTTTTATTACAGTGTGTAAACTTGCCCAGAAATGTAGCAAATCATGTGCAACTTGTAACAAAATGGAAGCCTGGAGCAATATTATTAATCATAAGGCAGTGAAAATAGAATTTTTTTTCTTTCTCACTTTAAAAATACACAGCTGGACAATACAAGTCACAGGTACTTCCATTACCTGCTTCACTCTAACCTACACAGGTTCAACAAGTTCTGAAACTTGTGAGGAAGGGTAAGATAAGAAATTTGGGGCAGCTTTTGTGTATATTCATGAGGTGATATTGCTGGTAATGAGTTTCCAGATTAAAGAGGCAGAGACACAAGGGATGTGGCTGGGTGTAAAGGGTCACTTGCCTGGGGTTTGGTATGAGAAATCCAAGGAAGAACTCTCTTGTTGTTCTTGAAAACTGATTCACTATCAGGGTAAGCTGAGTCAGATGGCATAATAAATGTATTATTATTTGTATTATTATTATCTTTTTTAATGTATTATTATTATTTCTATTCGTAAATATGTGCAAGATGCCAAAATACTCAGGTAGGCTACATAAATGCCTTAAAAAGATAGAAAAAACTGATGCAACACTTCCTCAGGAAAAAAAACCAAACAACAAAGCAACAAAAACAAATGAACAAAACCAAAACAAACCCAACCCACTAATCTTTCTGTTTGATAACACTTGCTTTGGCTGCAAAAAGTAGAGTTGTGGTTGTTCTTTCTGATAGAGTATTTCTTTGCTCTGTCCATATGCCCAGGATTTTGTGGGTTGAACTCATTTCTCCTTTACTATACGTCAAGCCTGGTAGCTGGAGAAGGGTAAAATAAAGGGTAGGAAGTTACTTAACTTGGTTATCCTGCACAGGTGAATGTGTTTTGATATTCTGGTCCACATTTATGGCATTAATACTCTTTTATCTCTATCAAAAATTTTTAGTTTTGAGATACCTGCTTTAACAAATCAGGTGTTCAGGAGAACCTGGGATTAGGCTAAATCTCTTACATCCAGAACACAGCCTGAATAATTTTCCTCCAATTTCCAGATTGGTGTAACTTGTTATGAAGACGTCAGTAGCTCATTTTGTCCTGCTACTTAAATGGTGACACAATGAATGACCAGAATCTGCTCTTTGCGTTGATTAGTAGTGGCAGCTTTAAAATGACCAGCCATAGATAGCCATTTAAAAGACATAAGATAAGAAGTTTTTAAAATGACACAGTCTGAAAATCTTACCATTTTGTATACTGTCTTTGTACCAGGTCTTTGCTCCTGCACCAAAGAGATAAACATACAGTTACTAAGCACAAATCCAAACTCCAATGAAAGTTCCAATTAAAGGGAAACACATGCAGCTCATGAACTGAAAGGAAAAACGAAATAAATTTAAAAGGTAAAAGAGAAGGACCAAACAAATTTATGTATGTTTAGCTTCAGTATCCAAGTATTATGGATCCATCCAATGTTTTCTGTGCCCTGTGTTTATCGTACGCTCTGTGTAACTGCATACTCCAGCCAGCAACCCTAACTGAGGATAATAACACAAAAGACAGATTGATCTTAACAGGAAACTACAGGATTTCTCGTGTGACCTTCTCATGAGGTGAAAGATGCAGCACAATTATTTGCATAGGTATGCTGTCAGGGAATTCCCTGAAGTGGTGAGATCTGGAGAACTCCTAGCAAAGGCCAGTGCTGTAAGTTACAGATCAGATCTTATCTCTCTTTGCTCCTCCCAGTTTCCACCTGGTTTTAAATATGCTTTGATCTCCACCCCTGCTGTAACTGTAAGTAGTAATTTATTCTTAGTTCCTAACACAGGCAATACAGAGAAGAGTGTCATACATTAATTTTACAGTTTTAATGAGATGAAACAAATAAACGCCTTCATCTAGCTAGAGACTTATTCACAGGAGTTTTGTTTTCTTTAAATAAAAAAATCAGAAGTAATGCCAGAGCAAGAAAATGAACTTGTGCTTTTACTACAAATGAAAAGAAAGATTCCAACTTGCAAAAGCAGTACAGGCATTGCCCAGGCAACCTGAGCAACTACAGAAACGTAGGAAGTTTCTAACAGTTTCTAACTCAGCTGGAATCAGTTTCCTCATGTCTGTGGCATTCAAAACTGTATGAAGTAATACGGCTGTTTTGCTTCATTTATGTAGGCAGATCAGGTAACTGAGTTGTGGTGAGAAGCAAGAAGTGTTGTTTTCCTTTAAGTTCTGTGATTTGTGGAGGGGTGGTGTTGTTTCTTATTTTTTGTTGTTTCTGTCTGTATAATATATGTATTCCTCAATGATAATTAAATGTATGTTAGCAGGATTCTGTTAAAGAAGATGTCTTTGAGTTATTCAAGTACAAAAAAAGCTCACAGAAATATTGTGTTCTGCAAGTTAACAGTAATTGTCAGGAAGCTTTCAAAATGTTTACACATAAAGGGTTAGTGGGAAAATTTCCCACCAGTCACTGCTGTTATAGCAATTTTGTATGAACAAAACCTAATTTTGTTTTCTTTTCCAGTCTCTGTAATCTGTAGTGAACCATGCACTGAATTTATGCCTCTGGTGGTATAATATTCCCTCTTCCATTAGAATATGCTTTGCAAAAGGCAGAACACAAATAACATGATAAGAAACATTTACTCACAATTTTACTCTGTTTTTTCCTTTCCTATTCAGGATAATAAAACACAGGCTACCAACCAATGTATCTTATTTCTGAGCTGATAATAAGGGATGGTAAAGAGATGGGGGTGCAGGGACCTGTCCATTTAGATAGTTTAAATTACAGCTTAATGGGGTAACTCCACACTAACCTAATATTATATTCTTTACCCTTGGCTCTGTATTACTGATCATACTCCCACATGGATTCTCTTGCCATTCAATATTCAGAAAGTGCTTCTCTGCTTTATCTTTCAGGGACTAAATAACATTCATAACCTCTCCATAAGAAGCTGACCTCCACTGGCTGCTGATTCCTCCTCCCCATGTAACCACCCAATACCAAGAGGCATAAAGAGCATGAAAAGTGATACCCTAGCTCCAGCTGGGCTGCATCAGACTCTGCTAGACAGCTGTGGAAATTCTCTTCACACTGGATCCCTTGAAACTACACTGACCAAAAGTACTAGTGAAGAAACTTTGAAGTATATGATGGAAACCTGTCCTGGCATAGGGACATAAGACTCGACTTAAGAGATATGCTTAGTGACATATATCCAAATCAATATAATTTAAACAGCATTCTTGGATCTAGTACTGTTTCTAGCCCTTTCTCCCCTACCTCTTTAGCAGTGGCCCAGTTGCAGGTATCCCCAACTCTGTATCACAATTTCTATTAACCTCTTTTCACATGAGCTGAGAACATCTGGGTGCTCTTGTTTCATTAAAATGCAAAAAAATGGGTTGAACAGAGAGAGCATAACAGTCAATGCAGAAACACAGAATGGTAGGTATTGGAAAGGGACTCTGGAGATCATCTAGTCCCACCCCTCTGCTAAAGCAGGTTGCTTAGGAATCCTGTCTTCATGGCAGATATGTGGCGAGGAGTGCAGAAGCAAGGCAATGGTGCAGTGGTATTCTCCTCTAACACTCTCCAGTCCTGGCAGTCATCTCTCCAGAGGGTGCTGCATTTTTAACTGCTTGGGTCTGTGCACTGAGAGTGTTTCACTCTTGAAATTTTTAGGAGATGAATAACATGTATTGAAGTGCAGTGTTCAGGTGTAGAGCAGGGCCTCAGCTAGCACCACAGGCAGGAAGAAGGTTAGTGAGTGGTTGAGCTGTCTTTTAGGTTACATTTGTTTCATTTATTCTGGTATAAATCTATAGTAACTTGATGAAGCTATGAGACACTAGCTTGCAATGTCAATGGCTTTGAGGATGTACTGGCCAGGATGCACTCTTTTTTAGACTTCCATATGAGCTATCAGAAACAGGAGCTTAATCTTTTTATATGCTTTTCCTGAAGGAGATACCAGCTTAAACTTTCAGGATCAGCTTATTATAGAAAAGGTCATTAAAGTTATCCCACTTATGTTTTCTAATAATGAAGGTTCAGGCTCACTACAGTGACACCAGAACTATCAGAACTTGTCTCGTCCTCTGGTTATTAATTCACTGGTAACTGTACTCACAAACATTTGCAAGATATCAAAAAATAGAATGCATTTACTTATCTTTTCTTAAATACTGAATTATTTTAGGTCACTAAGAACATTCCTTGCAGTCATTTTTTGTTTTATTTGCATATATTTTAACTTCCTCTAATGCCTGGGAAATTTGTTGGAGTTAGCAAAAGAGGTATCATAACAAATATCATCCATATGGTTTTATAATCATACATTGATCTGCAGTTTCCCATTAAGCTACTGATGAGTGAGAGGTGATTATTTCCTTGCTGGATATTGTACCTCTCCTGGAAAGAAGCATGGGTTTGACTTGTGCAGGTCAAATTTATTCCCAGTGTAACCTGACTGAAATCAGAAGGTTTATATTAGAAGTGCAGGGTTTGCTGCATGAGTTTTGTATTGGTTAGGTATAGCTTCTTTCCTCCACTTGGGAGGATTTCTGAGATCATTAACCTTTCAGAGAAAGTCTTATGCCAAACATTCATTTTGTCTTAGAGGCTTATCTAATTTAATATTCTCTACAGCAAACAAAGCAATAGTTCAATTTGAACAAAACATTAGGTCATCCCGCAGTGAATCACTTACAGGTGGTTAACAGAAAGCAGTGTAAGACAGAAAAGGAAATAGAGTGAAATGAAAATGCCTCTGAATGTTCAAGAGAGGAACGAATTAGTAAAGCAAGTCAGCATGGTAGAGGTAAAAGCACTGAGAGTGATTCATCTAGTTGTTAAACCAATTTTATACCAACATGGTGCAAACACCTTGATGGAGTTATGTCAGTGTATCTGGTATCCCAAGCTAGGAGTTTCATTGCAATTTAATGATTCACCTTAGTCTTCACAAGTGTGTCTAGCTGAAACTATTTTCCATGAAGCTTGGAAGCAATATTCAATTTGTTTGTTTATTTCCATAAAACATGCACCCATAAAATATGAATAAATTTGAGAGTTTCTTGAGACAAAGCCAATACAAAAACTCTTTGGGATTTTGATTTTCATAGAGAATGATTAATTTAACAACACTCAGGCTGTGATTATATGCTTTTCCTAAAAAATATTTTTTTTTTTTTTTCCCAGCACATAGCAAAAGAGCTGTGTTTGTGTTCAGGTAGCTTAAGCCTCATATTAATTAGAAGTTACAAGCACATTAGTAGTCAAAAGAAAGAAAAACACTGTCCACATTTTGTAAGTGTCTTCCCAAAAAAGCTCAACAAACTCCAAATTTTAGCGTTAGGATTAAACTTCAAAGAAATTTAAAAAGTCTACAGTGTGGAAATATGAGTTTGAATAAATCAGTTAACCCCCCCAATCTACCATGAAGTCAGACCAGAAGTTAAGCAGCCATTTAGTAATCAATTCCTGATGGCTTCTATCATCTGAACCTATCTGTCTATTTTTTACCCTGGCTCCCATTGCAAACAAGATTTATATGATGACACTGTGCTTGTGTGCCACTAGGTTTGTTTTTCCATTTGCTTCTGAATCTGTTGGCCAGTTTTAAGCTGAGTCAAATTGTTTCCACACATTTTATGGAAACAGGAACTAAGCCAGAGGAAGGAATGCTTATAAAAGCCTCTATCAATACTCTAGCTGAAGGAAAGGCTATAGTATCAGTTTGTGCACTCTTACACACCAGAAAAGTGTCATAGGAGACAGACATTTTCTGATACCCTCTGTTGTGAGTGGAGCTTCATCTGGAGCTCACAGGATCCATGGCAGTGTCCAAATCCACATGAAACCACAGTTTGTTACTTCTGGATCACTGTTTCTTGGTGGTGCTATGTGCGGTCTACAATGTGGATTTGCTCTATGGGAAATGCTAAGTAAGTTCAGTTTCCCTTCTGTTTGAATATTTCAGTGCACTGTAACAAAGTAGTATTGTTTAGCTGTCTTTGGCTCCGGAAAGGGGAATGTTGGGGCAAGAAGCTTGGTGTCCTTCCCAGGAAGGAGGATGTAGGATCTGTTTCCCCACTGCAGCAACCACCAGGCAACCGACCCAGTGCATTCAGTCTGTTTGCTAGGGACAGCGTTTCCTGGCTTTTACCTTCTGGAGAAGAAAGGCTTTGCTATTTCCTTGAAGGAAGCAAGGTATCAGCAGTCTTGTTTCTGGTTTTCCTACCTCCTTCCCTAGTGGCTGTGGAGATATTTCTATGTCCATTTTGCTGAAGTGGTCTAGGAAGTGTCTTCTGGCTGGGCTATCTGCTTTCCCCTTTGCTCAAGAACACTCTGCTCTATACAATAAATCTTTAAAACACTAGAGAGATTAGAGCATGAGTTCTGGACCCAAATGTTTATCCCATTTTCAAGTGAGTAAGATTCCACTTTGTGCTCCACAGCCCTACTGGGAAATGCCAGTAGCACTATCAAGATCACAAACCTGAGCATGGAAGCTGCTGGAGTATAAATTCACAGACTGTCAGATTTGGTAGGAAAGCTAGGTGACAATGATTTCATTTTTACATAATTTTTCCTCTGCTGTGTGAAACAAAATAGCAAAAAGTAATGGCTACTCTAAACATCCCTGTAAAACACCACTACCATTGTTGAGCACTGTCAAATTTTCCCCCATCCTTCATTTTTTAATTGCTTAAATTCATCAAAGGACTGCAGGTTCCTTCAGTACTATCTGTAAGTGTTCAGCACTTCTCAGTTTAGGAAAAAAGTGAAGACATTGGTAACTAAATTCCAACTAAATAAACATTGGGAATAAACTCCAACTATTTGTACCTGTTGGAAATAATCCTGGTTGAGTAATCAGCAGGGATGTTTTTTTGCTGACATGAAATATATGAACAAATGTAGTTCAAGAAGGACAGGGAACTGCTTGAAAGAATCCAGAAAGAATCCACAAAGGCTCAGGGAGATGGGTCTCTTTAGCTTGGAGAAGAGGAGGCTGAGGGGTGACCACATTAATATTTATAAATATGTAAAGGGTGAGTGTCAGGAGGATGGAACAAGACTCTCCTCTGTGATGTCCAATGATAGGACAGGGGGTAATGGGAGCAAGCTAGAACATAGGAAATTCCACATAAACATAAAGAAAAACTTTTTCACTGCGAGGATGACAGAGCACTGGAACAAGCTGCCTAGAGAGGTTGTGGAATCTCCTTCTCTGGAAATGTTCAAGACCCACCTGGATGCATTCCTGTGTGACCTGATCTAGGTGATCCTGCTCTGGCAGGGGGGTTGGACTTGATGATCTTTTGAGGTCCCTTCCAACCCCCAACATTCTGTGATTCTGTGATTGATTCTGTGATTCTGTGATTGATTCTGTGATTCTGTGTGGAAAGAGTCGTTGTTCTGCATAAGATAGTTATAAAATGAAATTAAGTATCTCTTTAGCAAAATATCAGTCGGCATTTCAAAGCTTTTACTTATTCATTACTTAAGGAGTAACAATCAAATCTCACCCTTGCAAGCCTTGTTAAATCCTCCCTTCAGAGAATGCATGTAAATACAGCTTGGTTTATATTCCAGAGGGTTTCAGTAAGGACTTTTCAAGGTACATTTCAGTTCTTTCCTCTCAGTGATGAGGATTCAAGAGCATACCCATTGATTTAAAAATGTATTGACTGCTCACAGCCAACACGAAGATGTTAAAATAAATAAGGATTTTGTTTTCCTCTTCTCTATTTTGTGGCACAATTTTGCAGGAGGTTCACACAAAATGTGATAAGGAATTTTGCTCTTGGGAAAAAAACAGGACCAGAAGTGAAAAAAATTCTTGTAATTGACTAACAGCTTCGTGTGAGCATTAGTGTTTGAATGCAGGCTGAGACCTGAGCTGTTGCCTGATGTTAAGTAAGAAATACATTTTTTATTTGTTTTTCCTTTTAGCTACAGTGATGGAGAGACATAATGCAGTAAGTGCGTTCTGTTGTACCATTCATGACCTCAATGGAGAGAGAAAAAATGGGCTTTTGCTGTCAGCTTCTTGTCCTGTTACAGATTTGAGTTTTACTCCAACATTACTTCCAGTCTAGTTGCATTTGACCCAGCACTCTTGCTGTGCTAGCGTCAGTCAGCATAACTGGAGGCCTATGTAACAGCTAGTACTTACAGAGTAAGTATAATTGCTTTCTAAGCCCTAGAATCACCCACCTTATGAACTTTCTCATTTTCATTAAAATACATGTTTCTTTCCACTTGTCTGTGGAGGCAATACAGACAAGGTATTTGTGTGCCCTAAGTAGAAGAGGCCTGCATTGAGAAATGAAGCTAAGGAAGTAAAAAAGCTTGCCCTATTTAGTGTAAATTTAAATTAAAAATAGCAACTTGTGGTCAGATATAAAAACTAGTGCATATGTTTACTAGCAAAACATTGATACATGCAATTTGCTGGTGTCTGAATATTTACACCATAAAGTCACAGAGCTGCTTGCATGTTTGTGGAACTTAGAGGATGCTTTTTTAATTACCTGCTCCCTTTGATGAGGATAAAAGTAGTGCTCAGCACATGAGGTTTTGTGTTTGTGCCATTACAAAGCAAAGTATCTAGATCTGTTTACTTACCTTTGCATACTTACCTAAGTTTTACTTCAGCAAACTGAGGGTGGTCGGCATTTTAGAATGAAAACCTGCAAGTCACTCTTCTCTGGTGTTAACACATGAAACCACACATTCTGCAATATTTTGAGGCAGAGTTTTATTGCTCCAATATCAAGATATTCTATACACAATAAAGTGAACATATGACTTTCATATCTCTAAAGTGATGCCTAGAGCAAGTTGCAGTAGTAGTCTTTTCAGGCTCAGTGCTGCATGGTTCCAAGTACATCTTTAAAGATGATCAGCAACCTCAGCTTGAGTCTTGTGTACCCATGAGAGCTAAAAACATAGAACATTTTGCAGTGGCAAGCTTTGCATTATGCATATCCATTACTCTCCCAACTTGAGAAAAGACAGTGTGTGAGTTACAGCACAAGACTCTGTGTGTTGACCTCAGTTCTCTCTTTCCAGTTATTTTTATGTAATAAATCAAAACCAGGTATCTTTGATATGCAAGCTGTTTCATTTTCACAATGCAGCCTTTCCCTTACCACTCAAACTACAGCATACCAAACAGCCCTAAACCAGCACGATATCCACAGCTATGTGTTGTTTCACATTTGTATTGAAAATCGGAAGGTTCACGTTTCTTTCCAGTGAAGAGAATTTTAAAGAGGAAATTACCTCTAAATAGTAGAATTCTACTATTCAGAATTCTATTTCATAAAATGAAAAATGAGCCAATGCAAGACCCACGTACTGGAATCCTCTCCTCATATAGTCCTGTGATGTCCCTGTGATTCACATTCCCTGACATTCCACATACTCCCCTCAAAATAAATCTTATTGTCTGTATTTTAAGCTTTAGTGTAAGATACTCCCTAATAGTATCCCTCCTTTGCCTGGATGCTTAAATGGAAGTTTTTAATTATTGAAGAGCATGAATCAATTATTTCTAGATTTCTGATAGTTCATGCCTTTCTTCGTTAAGTTTATACATTTTTTCTAGTAAGGACTCTATTTTCATCCTGGTGCAACGTTGAACATAGTAGCAGCATATGGCAGTGCACACAGGGCTGTGTGTGCTGTGAACCTCAAAGGCACTGATAGGTCAACACAGCTGAGGTCCCTTCAATTACAATGTCAAAGTGGCTTAGGGCTTCTGTATTTTTTCTTTGAAATCCTAGACAGAAAATGACTGTGTGCAATACAGTGCATGTGCTTTGTAAGCCTGCTTAAATTCTGGATGCATCAGACTTTCAGCACATGAGCAGGTGAGTTTTCCAGTTCATGTACATTGAATCCAACAAATCCATCTCTGCAGCATATGGATAGCAGAAGGGACTGTCCCCATTTTCATGTGGAGAAGTGTGATATGTGTGGCGCTCACTGTGTGTGAGTCCATTTTCCTGCACATCAAACAGTGAGGTCAGATTACTGACAGACTTTCTGCCTGCGACTTGCACAGTAAGTGTGTTCCAGGCTTCAGCATTCTCTGCTTCTGCGAACTGCAGCCTCAGAGACAAATGCATTCCCCTTCCCTGCAGGTCTGGAGGGTCCCATCTCATGAAGGTTGTACACTTCTGGTCAGTGGAGATGTGGGAGGCACAAAGGAATCTGGTTTCAGCTAACACCTCCAGTTTGGTTGGCAGCCAGGGTCATGAAGGACTCCTTGTACATCCTGAAATGGGATATGAACCTGTCCTAGTTTCACTGGGGTAGAATCATAGGCCAGTCATGTTCTGCAGGCCATTAACAGTTTGGAGTTAGCCAGGGCAGCTGACCCAAGTTGGATCCCAGGTGTATCCCACACCATAAACATCATGTTTGCTATAAAGAAGGGGGAAGTCTGCTGAGGATGGGGTTTTTTTCTACTTGGGGCCTTCTGATCCTGCTCGTCTTCATGCTTCTGAGGACTGCCTTACCATTTATTGTGACCACTGTATATTTGTGGTCTCTCCTTCTCCCAGTAACCTTTTTTGGCCTGGGAGAAATCATCAGGTGACAGAACAACTGCTATAGTTCAGCCGCTGATATGGGCTAAATGTAAACAGAAGACCAGTGTGGAGCCCTGGCCATCACTGTTCAGAGGTTTCATTAACCACATGCTGCTTCTGCATGGCAGCATCTGTGCAGGACTCTGTAGCTTCCTCAGGTTCCCCAGGACTCCTGGCCGTGGTGTTTAGCACAGGACTGGTCCTGAGGTTTTGCACCTAACTTCATGAACACAATTCTCCTTCCAATGAAAATAGTTTCGCTCTTCACCTCCTAAAACTTCGATGAATGTTAACAAAAGCTTGTAGCGCTACATTTTTATTGTGCATCACATCTGTATGTCTCTAGGACGATCTATGTGAACAACAGCTGAAACACCTCATTCTGTATGGCTGCCAAAACTCTTTATGTACATCACATTAGTCAACACCGAAGGAATTGGTTATTTTTATAATACAAATGCCACCAGATCCTTTTCCAAATACTTAAAATACTTTTAGCAAATCACACTTTCATAATCATCATATAGTTCTTTCATGCTGAAAAAAAACAATGCTGTACTTGATGAACATCCCAGAACCTCCCCTCTGATTTTATTAACTCCTTTGACAGATGAGACTTACCACGAAAAAGCAAGTAGTTATAATGTAAATCCACATTTCTGCATGCACTTGGCTTGTTATGCCCCACATTGGCAGCATCAACTGTTCAAAAGTATGTGCAGCTAAGGTACTGCAGGCCTATACCACAAGGACATAGCATGGAAACACCCAAAAGGTAAGGTGGAAGGATAAGTGGAAAAATGCATGGTCTTTTATGGAAGTACTGGGGGCCAGTTTCTCCCCTGGTACTGATCAGCCAGTGGCGAGGAACTGGAAATGCTACAGGTATCTGGCTGCCCCTGTACTTCTGCTGTAAAACCAACTATGAGATGTAATATGTGGGATTGGTGTGGCAGAATGTAGGAATGGTCAAACTTGATTAAAGAAGATAATACTTTGTTCATTTGCTGAGGTGTAGCATATGTCACCAGAAAGACTCAAAAGGCTGATACTTCCTTCTGCCCTAACAGCCCAGACATCAGAGATCACTCTGATGCAGCCTATCTTCTTTTCATTTGATTTTCAGTCTTCTTCTGTATCTTTTTATTACCTAGTGGATCAGACTGAATTGTTTTATACTGTTCCAGAATACCCATAAACACAGCAAGTAGATTTACTCTAGACTTACACCAGAAGGACTGGTAGCAGGATTCGGCGTGTTTTCTTTCTGAAAACTCTCAATGCTTCCTTTCCCTGCCCTCCCAGCCAGGTAGCTTCAGAGCCTGGCAAATGAGAGGCATTATTTTTCAAACAGAAATGTGGTAGAAGTGGCAAATAATAGTTGCTTTCAATACAGGAAAGAACACACAGTGATAGTGTTCCTATTTTATGAACTATATTAAAAAATCTCTTCGTGTTGATCATAATAATTATTTGTGCTACTCCAGCCAATAGATTTTTCATTTTAAAGTTTACCGTTAATCAAGGTTGTATTTAGAGCAAATTTTATTGTGTGCATATGTCTATGAATTTTAATATTCTAAAGAACCTACTTGGCAGGGTGTAAAAAGTGATTTGGAAAATAAGTTTTAAAATTACTTCAATAAAATAGTGTATATAAATAATATGGTTGCCAAATCAAGAACTGAAATGTTAATTTTGCATAGTAGAACAATATAGAACAAAGTTGTTTTTTTTTTTTAATTGGGGCTAAAAGAGACAATTTTCCTTTAAATGCAAAAAGTGTTCATTCATACTAATGCTACCACGCCAATCAAATTCCAGGCCCTGCTCTGAAATAGAAAGACATTACATACTACAAAGGTATCAGAAAATAACTTTTTAGTATGGGAAATGACATACCTTGTTCTCAGCTTTGTTCCAAGAAATAAGATTTGGGCTGATTTTGAAACAAAAACACTCAAAAATATAATCAGGCAGAGGAAAGCATTCTGTGTGAGAACATGGAAATTTGGCAGAGAAACAAGCAAACAGAAGCACGCTGTTGTACTGAAGTGTTGGACAACATTAATAATGGGATGTTTCAAATATCATATAAACAAAAGTAATGATGCAATTAGTTAAATGCTTTTCAAATTAAAGAAAAATATAATTATCAACCCCCTCTGAGAGGTCACATTCAACCTCCAAGCACTGGAATGTTCTATGATGTCCAAGCTGTTGCAAAAGAAATCAAACTCAGAGACGGACAGGGAACAGGGTTAAGAGGGAGCCTAAAGTCTTACCGAGCAGAGGACTATCCAGCTAAACTGAACAGCCCTGTTCAGAAAGAACATATTTCAGAAAGAAAATATTTCCTGCTATAGAGGGAAAATAGACACAAATAACTGCTGGCTGGAGCCTTCAGTAATCACATCTTGTGATATTCAGTGCAGTTCCCTTCGCAGAAGATCTGTGTGGAGGAACAACAATTTTCTACTCTGGGATAAAACTGCTTCTAGGAGTTAGATCAGGAGATTTTGCATTAATCCTTTCTTTTACAGATTATTAAAGCACTGTGAAGAGTGTGTGTTTGCATTGCTAGTGATCTTATCACGTGCTGGGTCAAGCACATAGGACCTGCAGAAACCTGCTGAGAAAATCTTGAAGAAAGCCAGATGCCCTAATGATGGCAGAACTTGTGCCAGGTAGAGCTGCTGCAGGGAACAGATGAAGTGTGTGTTCTCCTCACATCTCCACTTTGCTGGCTGGCCCCCTTTTATATTTGTGAATGTTGAGATGAAGAAGCAGACCCAGACCCACGCAGCATCTCCAGGAAGAAAAAAATCTACAGGGATCTCTTTGCAGAGCTGTTTCTATCCCTAAGCAGTCTCTTATGAGGCAAGCAAACTCAACAGCCCTCAGGCCAGCCTAAGAGGATGTTAATTATGGTTGCTATAAATACAGCACAGCTCTGGATTGGCTAGTGATTTTGTTCTTTTCACCTTTATTTCAGAGAACAAGAGGCTGAGGAAGTTCATACCCTGTCCCTGACCTGTGCTGACCTGGACATCTGCCCAGAGGAAGAGCCTCCATGTGGAGCAAAGAGAGGTCTGAGGGAAGGGGTGGGGGAAGAAAGGTTGCAGAGCCAGAAATGCCCTTTGTCCACATAGGAGCAGAAATATCAACTAGCTGTGAAACTGCTCTTTTAGCAAACCTTACTTTCATTTTCACAGAGGTGGTGTTTTCCCACAGAGATCAGGACAGGATAAAACCCCACTTCACTATCTGCTATTTGATGCCGAGCATTCAACTGAAAGCTTATATTTTTTATGGTAAAAGATGATCTTAAGGAAAAATGCATAGGTATTTTGTTTTGTAATGCTGTCTGAGCCCCTTGGCAAAAAGGTACAGCTTCCTACCAGAGACCTCTTTTTGTTTTTTTCTCCAGGCTGAAAATATTATTCTGCTACAGAAAGAAAAGGTTTTGCCTCCCTTCCCATAAAAATTCCACTTACTTTAATAGGAAAAGAGAAACATTTATTCTTCCTATTTCTGGTCTCCATCCAGACCTTCGCAGCCTTGTAGCATGTTTATCCTGGAAAACAGAGAAATATATATGTTTTCCCTGTATTGCAGATGGAGAATTAAGGCAGAAGTGGACTAAACATCACATGCTGAGTGGAGTCTAGCCCAGTGGCCCCAGGGTCAACGTTGTGGTTCATGAACCTGAGTGAGGAGCTGTGCTCAAGCTGCTGCAGAGCAGTGAGGCAGTGATACTCTGACTGTCAAACACCCAGGCTGTGAGTGTCTGGAGACCTAGAGCTCCTGCTCTCAACGTCACCCTGTTAGCGATACCCAAACAGGCTCAGCTTAAGGGTCCCTCACCTGGATAAACGATCCAGGTGATATGCGGCTACAAAAATGTCTTCAATACCAGGTGTAGCATAGTCCTGAATGTCTGTAGGTCAAATACAGGCTATGGAATGCACCTGGTCAGCCCTGGAAGATGAAGGATGGAGAGCTGTGCAGGGAATGAGCCCATTCCCTCTCTGCTTCATGATAGACTCTGGCTCCTTTCTCTCTTTCCAGGTGAACAGGTCTGGGCTGTGCAGACTCAAACCTACCTCGTCTCCTGCTTACCTGTCCCCCTGCTCTTCCCAGCAAGTGTGCAGAAGGGTAGGGTTGGCAGCAGCAGCTCCTGCCAGAGGGATGTTTGAGGAGTTGCTGCTACATTAGCGGTGTGGAAAGGTGGAGAAGGAGGTGTCTGCCAAGGCAAGGGAAGGGGGATGTGGAGATAGATGGCTGTGTGCACAGGGAGCATTGCCTGTGTGGGGAACGGTGTGTGGGAGGTTGCACAACTCAGAGCTACTCTTTCTCAAACAGTTCAGGCTGGATCACTCCTATGATGATAATACTTCCCTTACTTCCATGATGATAATAATACCCTTCCCTGTATAATTATGCCAGTACAAGGTGGCCACACAATAACAGACCTCCTGATGTGCTGTATCTCTTCTTTCTACCTTTGGTTTTGATTTAGGATTTTTTGGGATGCAGCACTACTTTTTGATTATTCTGGAACCACTTGGGGGATTTGTAACAGTAACAATGTATAGTAGGTTTGGCCGGGAAAATTCTGTTTAAGAAAAAATTTTGAGGTTTGGAAACTTATTTTCATTCTGTGTTGGAATAAAATCAAAGTCTTCCAAAAACTGAGCAGAGCAATCTGTTAGGGACCCACTGGGAGGTAGGAGGTCCTTGTTTGAAACTGAGCACAACAGGATTATGGGTCTGGGTCTCTCCCCCTCTAAAAGTGGGCCCTAGGCAGGGACTATTCAGAGGTGCTGCTCCTTTTTTCTAGTTCAGACTAGAAATTCCATTCTGTACCTCATTAGTGAAAACCAATGTTTTCATTTAAAAAAATCATTGCAATATATTTGTATTTTATTTTGAAAAACTCCAGGTCAATCTGAAATTGAGGCCATGCCACAGAAATTGTGTGCAGGTTCTCAACATTCATTTCATTTTTTTTCCCAAGTATGTATTAGTCTATGTTGCTTAACTTGGTGTTTATTATTTTTACTTTTAAAATGTGCCATTTACAAAATAACAATATAAATCAAAACCACAGCAACTGAACTTCTGTGGGAAATGGCCTGGCTCACTTCTCAGCCACTGCTTGCCAGCTTCACTTCAGAAAATCATCTGACCCTGGAGCTGCCTTCAGAAATGCACTGAAGGGATTCCAAGGCATGTACAAGATTAGTAAAATCATTTTGGGAGCAACAACAACACGTCTCTCCACCTCAGGGCCCAGCTGGGCTGGAGGCATGAGCCAACAGCAGTCTTGAGGAATTCAAGGGGGATCAATGCAAACTCCTGGACCTCTGATGGGATAACCCTGCAAGGGTGTGGGCTGGGGAGCAGCTCTGCAGGAAATGCTGGTGCCCTGGAGCACCATGAGCCATGCAGAAGCCAGGAGTTACAAGGCAGCAGGAGCATGATCCGTCCATCTAGGGATGAGATTATCCTCCTCTGTTCCACACTCATGTAACCTGAGGATAGAGTGTTTGAATTTGGGTCTCCTTCAATACAAAACATGGACAAACTGCTGTGAGTTTAACAAGGGGCTCCAAGCTGGTCTGAGCTGGAGAAGTTGCCAAGTAAGGAGAGGCTGAGGGATGGGCTGGCTCAGTGTCAGGCAGAGACAGCTCTTGGGGGGTTGACAACAGCCCCTGGTAACTGTATGTGGGCAGCTGAGGAGAGGAAGTCAGGCTCCACACAGCAGTGAAACAAGAGCTCTAATTTTACTGTTATGTAACCCCTTCTACAGCATTTTTTTTTGGCCATTTTTGATAAAACTGCACACTAAGGATTTTGCGACTTGTCAGATCTTCATTTTGACCATCCTAGAAAGAAAGAGCCACTTGATGTGGATGGAAGGACAGGACATGCCACCGCCCTGTTTGAAGGGAAGAGCTCAGCAGGGGGACCAGCAGGAGACACAGTTGCTAACCTGGACACCTGGCTTTTGAAGCTGCCCCACAGCGGAGAACATATATTTATATTACATTTTTTCAGAAGATGGGGGAAAGTTTTACTGCCTCATAAACTCCACTGTAAGCCCGGGGGAAATACCTGCTGCCAGTATTTTGTTTAACACCAGTGAAATTTTGCACACCCTCACCCCTCCACCCACAGCTACTTCAGTCTGTCTCCTAATAACATGGTCTAGTCTTAGAAATGGAATAGCTCTATAAGGTAATCTCATCCACTTATCTTCTAATTCAGAATTGTGTCTTATAATGGGTAATCAAATGCTTTGGTCAGTCAAGTCTGAACAGGATACTGTTTTCAAATTTCTTGAAATACTGATCCCCAATAGATGTCACTGTTTAGTAAATGTCACATGGAGAAAACTACTTTAAGGGATATCACCGTTAAGAGAGACATTTTATATTGTGTTATCTTGTATCTTGAACTGGTAAGAGGTAAAGGGTACGTACTCCTTTTGGGATGAGGAAGGTTTATCTTCCATTGGCTTTGTTTTGTTTTTACTTGCTGTATACATAACAGATATTTATAACATGATCCTAGTCTTCATGTAATAAAATAAATTTGGACTCTGTTTCTCAATCTCTGATCAGATCAATCTCTTTCCAAATAAGTCCTTTGTAAATGAATTCACAGCATGAGTCTTTTTTTCCCATTTGTTGGAAAGTGGTCTTATTTCACTATCAGTTATGTATGACAATCTAATAAAGGCCCGCTATATACATGCAAGTGGGAGACCACTTTGCCCATTAGGGGGCATTAATGACATTTATTCCTCATTTCACAGAAGGCCTTTGTCATAATATCACCTCTAATCCTATTTTCCATGTCTAACAGGAAATATATTAATACTCACTTCTTAAAGAAATGTTGCAGCTTCTTCTTGATGTTGCCCCAGGCTTATCTTCAGCTGTGTGCAGCTGGGGCTGAAGAACATGCTCAGAATTTGGAAGAGAGGAACTGGAGAAATGTTTGCATCCGAGGGGAAATCAGGTTGCAAGACTTTGTTGCAAATTTTGGCCCCTAAAAGTTGTGGGGCTTGCTGAACTGGGATTTTGTTTCAGCCTTGGAAAATGACAGGAATCCTCTATGCAAATTGGGTGCAGATGTGGCACTCAGTATCGCACATAACCCACATTCTTAGCTGTTTGCATGTTGAATGTCATTTGCAGACCATATCCAATTTTCAAATTGCACTCTTTCTTCTTCAATTGCAGAAGTGGCGGCAACTGTGGCCAAATCCCACTTGCTCCCTGGCTAGTGGAGGGAGATCCTGTTTGAGAAAGGAGGTGTTTGCTTGCTTTGCTGTGTTCCTACAGGAGTAGAGGAAGGGAGGAGTGTACATGGGAGCAGGGGCTGGAGCAGAGTGTACCCAGTCATGAAGATGCACACCATCCCTTCATGATGTGTGTCCTTCCCTGCTACCCCAGGGCCAGCACCGCAGGGGATTCCTGCACGTGCACATGTGCCTGGGCAGAGGGCCAGCAGGGATGTGGCCATGTGTCCTTGCCAGCTGTGCCCCAGCCTAACTCTGCACCATGATGTGTCCATCGTGTGCTCTCCTACGCACTATGCGGCGGCCTGTGCTGCATGGTAAAGCTTGAAGATGAGGCAAACCCAAGTTTTCTTAAGGCTAACTGTTTTGTAACTGTTTTCTGGGTAAGCTCTCGTACACGTGCAGTGTGTGGAGTATGGGGGAAGGTACTACTATCTACCAGCAAAGCATTCCACTTATCCCATGGAGGGCTGGGCTGTTCCAGTTTATATTATATAGACTACATTTTTGTTGTCTGCAGTGGATAGAGAGGAGCCCTGAGGGAATTAATAAAGCTCATGCCAAGAAGTTTTAACTTAGACATGCATAAGGAATAAATTAATTTTTAATACATTTTTTAAGAAGCACATTTTGGCTCATAACCATCATGCCTGTTATGTTTATAAAGGCACCCGTTGCATGCTCCAGTTAAAAGTCTGTCAGTGTTTCCACTGTAAACCCTCTTTTCAGAGGTTTATATTATAATTTCAACATAAAATTCAATCCGGGAAAGAAAAAAACTGGCATCAGTCTTGGCCTGGGAGTGATAGTTTTTTTAATGATTTTTTAAATTTAGTTTTTTTTTTCTTATCAATATTTTATTAACGCTAATTAATAAGAATGCCTTCATCCTTAATCATTGTTAAACTTAAAATGATATTCTGATGAGGTACTTGGGGTACAAATGAACTTCTGGGTGTTTTTTACATTTCCACATCTTAAAATCATTTCCAAAGCTCCATTTTCTAAGCCAGGAATTAATGTTTTGAAATGCCCTACTATAGCATTTAGGGTAAAATATTATGCCAAGTGAGAATTGTAATGACCAAGTCCCACTGAAGCTCTCTCACTGTCCCCTCAGAAGTGCTGTTGGGCGTTTTGCAATTTGGACTCCTGGCCCTGGCACACAGCCGTTGCATTCTCACTGGCAGATGACGTATGGTAAAAACTCACCAGTGAGTTCAGCTCACCAGCAGGAAGTGTGCTTATTTGGCATCACTGAGAGGCAGAGACCATCACGTACACCAACACTCCCCTTGTACGTTTTTTCCCTCTCTTAAACACGCATGCTCACAAGACCTCCACAGGAAATGAAGGGCTCAAAATTACACTCACATATTTTTTTTTTAATATTAGTTTTAAATAAAAAGCTTTATAATTCAATATCTGCTCATGAAAGTAGAAAAAATCCAGTGTTAGCCTAATGATGTATTTTAACTCTTATTGGCTTCTTTGTGCCTATAGGCTTTATAAAATTCGCTCAGCACTGGGTAACATTATACACCATATGCATTGCCTGCAGTACCTCCACACAACAGGGCAGATTAAGGACAGAGTTTCTGCCTACCCTTTGAAGATTTATATCAGACTTTTTAACCTCCTGCAAAAACAGTTTGGTGATTTAATTCTTTTTATGATACTCAACAGCTTTTATATTTCCACAAACACTGTGTAGTTCTCGTGCCGTAAACAGTCATAAATTCAGCCAGACTTCTCCATATTGAAGCATGACATGACAGAAAGCAATGGGGTTCAAAGCTTTGTGAACTTTCTCTCCTGTCCTGTCAGCTGGGGTTCACAAAACTTGTTGAGTTTGTAAACTTTTCCCTCCCCTCTAATCCTCTTTTCACCCAAATTTTAACAAACAAACATGCTTGGGATTTTTTTGTCTTTTGCATTATGATTGGGAAAGCATGCTTGAAATTCAAGACTGATACATATGGAGACCATACACAGCACAATATATATATGGTTTGCTGGTCCTTTGCCTCCCTCATTGGGCTGAACACTGAGCATGTTAGGAGTTTCAAGACAGCCTCCCTAGAAGACACGTCTTTCATATGATATTGAGCTATCCAGCTTTTAGTCACGAAAAAAGTCTACCTAGCAATTGCCATTGCCACATGCTTTACAACTATGATTGGGTATATCACACACTACATTACTGAGAAGTACTTTTCTGGTCATGGAGCTGAATCAGAGAGACATTAAACGACTTGGTGAAAGTCACACAGGAAATTAGTGACAGAGCCAAGAATTTCCTGAAAGCCAACCTACTGTTTTTAATTACTGCTCTTCTAGTTCTTTGGTAGTATTCAAAGTTGAGGTGAACCCTGTGCTGAGTATTCATCTCTGTATATATACTCATTAAGAGAAGATCTGCAGACCTTTCTCTAAAGAGCATCTCGAAGCAGGGAAAGAGACAAAGGGCAGGAGAAAGGACTCATTAGCTGCAGCCCATGCACGTGTCAGAAAATAAAACACAGAGCCAGTAATGCAGTTTGCTCCAGGCCACACAGGAAGTTTGCAGCAGAGACAAGGAATTTAATCTGCATCCCCCAAATCCCAGTCCAGCACTTTCAACATCTTCCTTAACCAGTTCATATTTCATATGATATGCAGTCTATACTGCATGCCCTAGAAATATATATATATTTTTCACTCTCTCTTCCTCTTTGAAATAATGTAATCCAGGAGCATTTGCACTGAACTTTTGAACCTTTGATGTTTAAGTAGGTTGAAATTAAGCAAACTGTGTTTCCATGTTGTTAATTGGAATCACTCTGCCTGGATCTTTCAGCAGCCTCCACATGGTTAACTTCAAACTTCCATGTCAGCCTGAAAAGAAGAAAAAAATCAGGTCCCATGAAATGGGTTGAATGTTTAAACTGTGCAAAACAGTGAGTGAGGTAGATCTTTTAAAAACTGAATCAGGAAACCAACAGGCATCTGTGTGCATACTTCCTCCTGCCTGGGTTGAAGGTCATTATTTTGAACTAATAGCTGACCCCTTTGGCCTCTGGAAGGCCATTATACTTAATAGCCTGAGCTAATTTGCTGTGCTACAGAGTTGGCTGATCTTTATTTTAATCTCCTGCACCTTCTCCTGCTCTTGTGGGAAAAGCAACTGCTCTGATATAATCCGGTTGGCACCAAATTGCCTAGAGGAGGGAACATGCAAGCTGCTGTGAGACAGGACTATACAGTCATTCACTGAGGCTTGACTCTCCTGGCAAAAAATAAAGGCAAAGAAAGGAAAAGTATATGCATACATGTGCATACACATGCATGTGCACAGTGTAAGGTGGTGAGAGAGCAGGAAAATGAAGCTGGGTAGAGGGAAAGAAAGTGCGAGAGAGGGAGTGAGGGAAAGCATAAAAAAGAGACACCCTTCCACCAAAATCTGCATGTCTAACCCCATTTACCTTCCTTTGAGGCACTTTGAAAGTATAACGCCCAAATAATTTGCTGCCAGGAAACAGAAATAGCTTCGCTAGTACTCTTTCTCACAAAATCAAGTACCTATTTGAAAAGCAAAATCCCTTTACCAGCCACATATGCCCATTTCTGTACCAGCATTACTGAAGAGGCTGTTGTCTGTGACTTGTTTAAAAATAAGCTAAAATAGAAAGCAAACACACAAAGAGCATCAGCTGTTAGATATATGTTCTCAGGTAAGGCAGGGTGTCATGAGGTGCTGCTCTCACAAGCTTTGTCCAGAGGGATGATGTCCTGTGCCTTGAGCAAGGGGGAGAGACACAAAGAAAAAATGTCAAGTCAGCAGTAAACTGAAGATTTTACAGCATGCAAGGGTCTGCATGTCGAGGAGCAAAGCTGCTTTACATATGTGTGCTTTTGTATTGGCAGTCACACATGCATGAAATACTCCAGAAATGTGCACAGCATGACCAGCTATTGCAAATTACAGTTTCTCGTTCCTCCCTTTTCCCACTAATTTTCCACGGTCTGCTGCTCTTGCTGATATCTTGTCTGACATGCTGTGGCTGGCTGTTCAGGGAGGCTTGGACACTCTGCTTCATATCTATGCTACACAGAAAACTGTAGAAGTAACAGGGCCTTGGAGCTGTGTGTTGGTGATTTTCCCCATTTACACCCATTGCAGCTGGCCATGAGCAGTGCCTCTCTCTGGGGCTTCAGTCCTTTCTGCACTGGAGCCTTTTGAACATGGGTGGTGAAAGTCCCGGACATCCCTGACCCTGTCACTGAGGCTGCCTCCCACCACACCGCTCAGTCCTGCCAGCAAAGTCAATGGAGAAGTGCAGTGTTTGTCTCCACGGCTCAGCCCTGAGTCTGGGGCTGTCCCTGTTTATGCTGTGACTGAATTACCTATGATAACACACTTGACATTCAGGGGTGGCATGGAGAGCTATCAATATGCACAGGTCTCCAAATTCTTAAGTATATCAGAATTACGCTCTGGAACTTAATTAAAAAAAAAAAAGAAAAAAGGCCACATAGTTGAATTTCTATTATATTTCTCCCCCCCACCTTCAACCTCAGACAGCCCTTGGACTTTCTATGATGGATGCTCAACATCACAGCTGCACAGGGGAAGGACTGTTGGTCCAGTGGTCCTAGGGCACTGCATGCCTCTGCTGGGTATGCAGAGGAATATCCACACAGGGCAGCCCGAGCTGGTGGCCCAGGCTCAGTTGTGTGGACACCAGTTTCAAGGCAGCTTCCATGTGCATAGGAAATCCTTTTCTGCCCTTGTAGGGCAGCTTCCCACTGGCTCTGGGCTATCAGAAGGGCCCAGGCCCCAGGATCCCCATTGTTTGGCAGAGTGTGTGCACCTCAGGGGTATTAAAATGTGCCTCTAATCTCCCCATCTACATCAGCCTGAAAATTTGTGATATTGCCCTCTACATTTTAAACAATCCATTGGAAAACTAATTTTAAAAGCAATTTCTTGCAGCTAATCGATAAAAAAAAAAATCAATTAAAAATCAAGAGCTAAAAATTATCTTTCTGAAACAGCACACATCTTGCATGGTTTTGCCATGTGTCCAGTGGAGTTATCATGGCTTTCTCTCAATTTATTCTTTAATCTCTTTGTAAGACCTTCAGGTTTCTAATGCTTTGGGCAGTAATGTTCCCACAAAAGCTTGCCGATGGTACAGTGAGTACCCTAGTAAAATAAAAGGCCTCCTGCAGGTGGTGCTACAATGCTGCAAGTATTTCTAATTAAATAGACACAAAAAATGCCTCCATTATAATTTTCCCTCACTGAAGCAAATGGAAAACACTGTGAGAGTAGAGCATTATAAGCAGTAAAGTTCAAACTAGCTTTAAATGAAGATGTACAGATAAAGCATTTTGGAAACCTGGACTTAACTCAGTCTCTCAATAACACAACTCTACTTTTTCAACATAGCTCGCAATTAATTGTATATTAAGAAAACAATTTATTCTCCTCCTGCAAATTCTGAAGAAAATTGTGACCTTACTCTCCATTGCCCAGTGGCTTGCACAGTCAAATATTATCCTGCAAAATGAGGGCAGAACAGCTGTAACATGTCATGCGTCAGATAAGTTAGTACCTTACACCCCACAGCAGCGGTACTAATGTGGAAGCAACAGGCAAAAGGAGGAAAAAATAAAATGAAGTAAATATGTCTGCTAATGAAAATATCTTAATAGTTTACAAATTTATGATCTTCCACAGACTGGACAAAGTAGCTTGGCTTAGGCAGCCTAGGCCTATGAGTCACCTCTGCCTAGGCACAACGAGGATCCGTTTCTCTTTGTCTTTAAATGGCATGGAGTGGCCCAACAAAATGAGGGCATCATATAGGAAACAAAGTTGACCTGTGGAGCAAAATATGGACATTTAAAACTGTCATCACTTAAACGGTCTTTAAAATAAGATTGTTATTCTGCAAATTTTCTTGTCTTTAAAAGTGGGATTTTCCCCTCCTTCCTATCTACTGACTGTTTTTTTCTCCCTTATCTTTTTTTTTTTCTATTTATTTATTTCCTTGTTATTGTGAAAGAAGTAAGGAAATTAAAAAAGATGTAAAAAGCCAAAACCTTTAGAAAAAATAGGCAAACCAATGACCTTTTGTGATTAAATGTGAGACAACTTGTTTTCAAGTATCTTTTACTATTGCTTCTCCTTTCAGTTTTCATTTTTATCCCAAATGTGCTCAAAAGATATTGTTTTCTTTTTTTTATTAAAATAAGTTTGTCTGTTTGCTGATCACAAACTATTGCAATCCAGATTGCCTTGTAGTTAAGACAACCTGACATGGAATCCTGTGAACTTCCTCCACTTGCACTTGCTTAGGGAAAGAAAACAATTAAGCCATCAACACAAATGTATTTAAGGATGTCAGGTCAGAAAATAAATGAAAGCTGAATGATGATGTAGCACCAACACTTCCATAAGAAACAGCTGCAATTCAATTAAAAATGGAATTACAATAATTAAAATGTATGAGAGATGGCTCTCAGCTAAGCTTGACTCTTATGCTTTGATTTGATCTCATATTTTTTCCCTTCCTTATGTACTGCACCTGAAATTTCCCAGGGAATTTACAGGGAGAGGCATAGACTTGGCGACAATAATATCCTGCTCTTCAGTGCTATTTCAAGGAAAGTCAGTGAAGGTACAATATTTACTCCTCATTGTCTCATTCTCAGAGAAATACAATGTCTCTGGGTTAGCATGGCTCTTAGTTGTTCAAAGATAAAATGTTTTTTGTAATTAGAGAAGAGGTTGCCACTTCTAAATGGAAAGCCTGTTAGTACTCATCAGTTGAGCTGATAGAATATTGTGCTATAAGCATCCATTTCTTTGCAATGTGCTATTGTGATCAAGTAGATGTTCTTTATGTAACGCAATATTACAACTGGCACAACAGATTTTAAATTTTCTTTTTCATGAGGTGAAACCTTGCATGTAGATACAGTTTAAAGCACAGAATATCACAAAGCAGCCATGTCTTCTTGAAAAATCAGATAGAGAAAGGGAACATAGAGACATTTCCTGATGTTCCTTTGAAAAGATCCAATCTTTAGCTTAAGTCCATAATGAAAATAAGCGAGAATAAAAAGTTTCAGTGTCTGCATATGCATACCTTTCCCACTCTTGGGAAGAAAGTTTGCCTTAGAGGGTTAACTGTTCACATTTTTCGAGACACTACCCTTGGGGACTATTCATATGGATGTTATTTATGGCTCCTTGAAATGCATCAGTGTGTCCTTGAGGGTACAGGAATGACACCCGGTCCTGGACTTAGCACACTGAGGGTTTCTGCAGATAGCA